>OMNR01033511.1:0-25826 GCA_900303205.1 Mora moro
TGTGTGTGTCAGCATAATATACGTACTGCTCTCATCCTTGGTCATGATGTATCCAGAGGAGTTAGAAGGAGGGCTCACGGTACCCACAGCATTGCGGGCGATCACTCTGAACTCAAAGCGATCTCCAGCAGACAGGCCGGTGACGGTAAACTGCGTCTCGCTGATGTCAGTGAAGTTGCAGCGCAGCCACTTGGCCCTGCCTTGGCGTCTCTCCACACTGTAGGCAACAATCTTACTGCCTCCGTCCTTCTCGGGAACATCCCACTGCAGTGTCACCGAGTCCCTGGTCACATCGATGCAGTTAGGAGTTCCAGGTGGATCTAGGAGACGAGGAGATTTTTTTAGTTTTATTGCATTTCATAGATCATTCAAACATTTCATATCATGTCATACATTGGAATTTGTTTGGTGCTTTAACTACAATGAATTGACTCACCAACGGGAGAGATTGCTAGGCGGTGCTTGCTCTGTTCACTAACAGGGCTGAGGCCAGCATTATTCTCAGCATACACTCTAAAAGAGTACTCCAGACCTTCAATCAGGCCAATGATTCTGTATTCTCTGTTGGAGATGACGGCGGAGTTAACCTTCTGCCACAGAAGACTGTTCCTGTCCTTCTTCTCAACATGGTAGCCCATAATGGGGGAACCTCCGTCGAAGCCAGGGGCCTCCCATTGGATGGTCATACCATCACTAGTGATGTTGTAGGCCACAGGCTTGCCTGGAGCACCTGGGGATTTGTACTGGTGTTGGGCCGTCACATCTGAGGAGTTCAGCGCTTCGCTGACGCCATACTTATTCTCAGCACGGACTCTGAACTGGTACTGTGTTCCCTTCACCAGGTTGGGGATCTTGAAGCTTGTCCTGACCACACTGGAGCATACCATCTTCCAGTTGGCATGGGAGGTCTCACGCTTTTCTACACTGTAGCAGGTGATCTCACCACCCCCGTTCTCCTTTGGTTCTTCCCAGGAGATGATGATGCTCTGGGCTTTGATCTCATCGAACCGGATGGGACCAACAGGCACAGAGGGAGCTCCCAGAGTGATGACGTTAATGTCAAAGTAGTTCTTCACTGCTCTGTTGTCCAGAACCAGTGTATACAGGCCACCATGCTCCTTCTTGGCTCCTCTGACTGTAACCGAGGTCTTGTTGTCTGTGGTCCTAAAACGAACCTTCTCACTCTCCTTCATAGGGACGTTGTCCTTCAGCCAGCTGATAATTGGTCTTGGTTTACCCTTGAAGGGCAGCTCAATGTGGATGTTCTGTCCAATACGAACAGCCAGGTCTCCGTTGGGATAGTCGATAAGGTTTGCTTCTGGTGGGATTATGAAGTCCATGACCGTGATGGAGCTAATCTGGGAGAAGTCACTGTTGCCCTTCTCGTTCTTGGCAAATACCCTGAAGTCCATGATGGCATTCTCCTTCAGTCCTGTCACCTCACAGCTGCAGCGCTTGCAGGTTGCACCAAGAGTCCAGTTGGGGTCTTCCTTGGTTCTGTTCTCAATAATGTAGTCTGAGATGTGGCTGCCTCCATCATGGTCAGGCCTGGTCCACTGCAGAGTGACGGAGGTCTTGGTGGAATCCAACATGACCAGGTCTTTGACAGCACCAGGGGTCTCTGTAGCTCTAACAGGCTCAGACGTCTCACAGGTATCCCCAATGCCATGTTCGTTTTCAGCTGATACTCGGAAGAAATAGGCCAGATCCTCCTCCAGATCTGTCACCTTGTAGGAGGTGTTGGCACACTTGGCAGACACCACCTGGTAGGCCTTCATTGTGGATGCCTTTTTCTCAACGATGTAGTTGGTAACAGGAGAGCCTCCGTCGATCAGAGGAGCCTCCCAGCTGAGGCTCAGTCTTCCTCTGGTCACGTTCTTGATGATCAGTTTCTGGCAAGTGGACGGGCTGTCGAGGACCTTCAGGGAAATGGAGATGATCTTGGGTTCTCCAACACCGTTTTCAATCTCCAGCAGGTACTTGCCACAGTCGTCACGCGTCACCTTGGGGATGAGGAGGGTGGTTGCGCATTCAGAGCTGTTGATGGTGTAGCGGTTGTCACCGGCCATGTTGCGGTCATCACGGCGCCAGGTGACATTAGGAGAGGGGCGTCCTTTTAGGGGGATGAACACCTCCACGTCACGGCCCGCCTTTGCAGTGTACTGGGTTGTCATGGGGACATCCAGATCCAGGTCAGCCTCCTCTGTACGACACACAGACATCCCAAAGTCAATAAAACGATGATACAAATACTGTAAATGTAGTTGAAAAAATCTCTAGAATAATATGAAATCACCAATGAAATATTATGTATAAACATTATCTTTTCCTTAGCTATCATATGCCTGGCTGTCCTATTATTCAAGCCTTATAGATGTACATGAATACCAACCCAGGATATCTTTGGCCTGTATAGGTGAGTACATCTTGATGTCTTCTCCTTTGCCCTTGCAGTTAACAGCAGAGACTTTGAAGAAGTAGTACGTTCCAGGTTTGAGGTGAGACACCACGTATTCACAGGTCCTGACCTCTCCCTTGGAGCTGATTGTCACCCATTCTCTTTCTTCAGTGCTCATTTGGTCCACCACATAGTGTGTGATCTCACTGCCTCCATCGTACACAGGCTTCTCCCAGCCCAGGGTGATGGAGGTCTTAGTGGAATCCACCACCCTCAGTTTGGACGGCTCCCCAGGGAGGTCTGAATGACAAAACAATTACATTATGGTTGGAATACATACAATACCTACAATTAAAAGGTGCAGGGTTAGGGTTTTTGTGCTGGCAGAACTGTGTTGAACATACCGATAGGGTCGTAGGCCTTGTAGAGGTCAGAGGCCTCGGAGTAGTTTCCTGCCCCAGCCTTGTTAACAGCACACACTCTGTACTGGTACTCGTTGTTCTCCACCAGGCTGCCCACCTTCTGCCTGGTGTCTCTGATGGTACCCTTCACCACCTGGGAACAAGCACACGTTAGTGGGAGTCTGCTGGGTCTCAACAGGGCAAACTTGTTTGTGTGTGTGTTCGAGACGGACCTTGAACCACTGCAGGCTCTTCTTCTCTCTTTTTTCCAGATAGTAGCCGTCGATGTCACTGCCTCCATCAATGGCTGGCCTCTCCCAAATAACAGTCATGGTGGATTTGGTAATCAGCGTCACCTTAGGCTTGGATGGCTCGCTGGGAGCAACTAAAGAACAATATGTTTGGTTAGAGACGTACAATATAATCCACGAAAATGATGGGCCATCGCATGTGTATGATCTGTCGGTCTATATCTACTTATTTCACAACGTACCAAAAGCATTCCTGGCGATAACGGGTTCAGACTCCAGTGGATCTCCGACGCCGTACTTGTTGACTCCTCTGACCCTGAAGATGTACTCATTGCCCTGGATGAGTCTGGGCACGTTGACGATGCAGTCCACCAGCTTCTCTGAGACAATGGACCACATGATCCTGCTGGTCTCCCTCTTCTCCACAATGTAGTGGGACACCATGGCACCTCCCTCATCAGTGGGTGGGTCCCACATGATGGTGATGTTGTCGGCAGTCACCTTCTTGAACTGGATCTCTCCAGCAGGAGGACCAGGCTTGTCTGGAGGAACACAATCACAAAGCTATCCACCCGCTCTCCTCTATTCTTACAAGACTCTATATAGATGGATACATTCATTACTGACTAACTATTTAATATTATTTAATCCAGTCCAATATTCAAGTTATTTGACTAATTAATTAACAGATCATTTGCACATTGATGCCAGTATTATTATATTAAGATGATCAAGATGAACATAATTCAAATGTTTCATTTACCTTGAATAAGCAGCCTAACAGTGGCGAAGGCTGACCCAAGCGAGTTCTTCACCTTTACTTCGTAGGTACCAGAGTTAAGACGAGTGGTGTCCTTCAAGAACAGACTGGTGGACTCAACAGTGTGCTTGAAGGAGAGCTGGGAGTTAGGCTTCAGCTCTTTGCCATCCTTGGACCACTCTATAGTGGGAGTGGGCTTAGCAGTGATGTTGAACTTCAGCTCCACAGCAGACTCCGCCCTGTATTTCACCTCATTCAGGTACTCTTGGGAAAGTTCAATCTCTGGAGCACCTGGAAGATCATTTCAAAGAATGTTACCACTGTGTGCTCTGTGAGTATATATATATACATACTCACAGAATATATAATGATATAATATATAATAACAATAATATTACATTAACAATAACAATAATATTAATAATAATAATAAATATAAATTATAAAAAATCCATATATATATATTATCTGCAGCAGTATATGGAGACAGGGATGAAGTCATGTAAAAACAGCAACATTTTTTGTCATTCCAGAGTTCAACCCACCATATGTGTCCACACAGGTGACGGGTCCAGCAATGGAGGATTGATTACTGATGGAGCCCACTGCGTTCTTGGCCATCACTCTGAACTCATAGCTCTGGTCCTGGGTCAGACCAGTTATAGTGTAGCGTGTATCTGTGATGTTAGTCAGGTTGGTTTTGGTCCATCGTTTGTTCAAGTCCTCTCTCTTCTCTATGATGTAGCCGGTGATCTTGGAGCCACCATCATAGTTTGGCTTCTCCCAGGCCAGGCTGATGGAGTGTTTGGTGATGTCACTGATGCGTATGTTGATGGGAGGCTCTGGAGAAACAGATGGGTGAGCATGTGTAAACACAACAGAGTAGACCCTTATCTTGTATGTTGGGATAGACTAAGCAGTAGAATATCTTAAGTCGACCACCACTCACCACATGCGTCAATGGCCAGAACAGCATCGGAGATCTTGCTGACGGGGCCGACTCCTGCGGCGTTCTCTGCAGCGACCTTGAACTCATAGATGAGCCCTGGATTGATGTTGCTAACCTTGGAGTGTGTGGCACGGATTACTGTCTTGTTGACCTTCTGCCACAGGATGCTGTTCCTGTCCTTCATCTGGAGGTGGTAACCAAACACATGGCTGCCACCATCAGATTTGGGCTCCTTCCAGGCCAGGCTGATGGTCTCTCTGGTGACCCTGGTGATCTCTGGAGTGGATGGAGCATCGGGGAAGGCTGGAGGAAAGGGGAGAAAATAATAAAATCCATAAATAAAACAGGAAGAGAAGGATGTTGTGATGTAGAGAACAGCAACCAGAAAAGAAAACTAAAGCTTACTGTAGGGAAGGCTGACAGAGACGGGCAGTGAGTCGATATGCTCGCTGATTCCATATCTGTTCTCAGCTCTGATTCTGAACTGATACTCCAGACCGGTGGTGAGCTTCATGATCTTCATTGTGCAGCGGGCCACAGCAGAGGAAACCTCTATCCAGTTAGCAGTGGTAGTTTCTCTCTTCAGGATGACATAATTGGTAATAGGGCTGCCGCCATCATAGGCTGGGGGAGACCACTGCAGGCCCACACTGTCCTCTGTGACATCAGAGAGCTCCACGGGTCCAAGTGGAGCACTGGGGCGGTCCAGAACTACAATGTTTACAAAGGTCTTTGTAGTTCCACTGGAGTTGGAGGCTGTGATGTCATAGCGTCCAGAGTCTCCAGCGATGCTCTCCCGCAGGGTGATCTTGATGCTGTCGGGGGTGACCTCAGAGTTGAACCTCATGGTGGACTTGAGGAGCACGTTGTTCTTGGACAGGCTGACCTTGGGAAGAGGTCTGCCGGTAAGTGGGATCTCACACTTGAGGTTGGAGCCAGCGCGGACGTACACCGTGTTGTGTGGGAAGTCCTTCATGTTGAGCTCAGGAGATTCTAGCGAGGAAAGAAATCAGCAAAATTAGTGTGTTCAACTTTATTGTCATTGTGCAGAGTACAGGTACAAGTCAATGAAATGCAGTTAGCATCTAACCCGAAGTGCAAAATATACAGAAAGTGCAGTGAGTGCATAAGTGATTCTATAAGTTATAATTATAAATGTAAAAATGTATATACAGAGGTGTTTGAGAATAAATATATACAGTAAATATACTTTAAGCATTAATACTACACATCATCACAATGGGTTGTGAGTGTTGACTGTTAGAAATCAGTTGAATGTGAAACCTACCAAGTTGGTCTTTGACCACCACAGGTATGATCATGTCTTTGGCTTCACTGAAGCCAGCGTGGTTCTCAGCTCTGACTCTGAAGAAATACTCAGCATTCTCTCTCAGACCAGACACAGTGAAGTGGATGAACTTGGTCACACCACATTTGACCCATTTCTCCTGGCCCTTCTCCAGGGCTTCCACCAGGTAGCTGGTAACCCTGCTGCCTCCGTCCTGCTCTGGTTTAGCCCAGGCCAGAGACACGCTTTCCTTGGACACATCAGTCACACCCAGCTTTGGTGGTGGGCTTGGTTTTTCTGAAGGTAAAAATCATGTGTTTTAATTACATAAATTGCTTTGACAAAGAACAAACTCAGGCTTGCTCTACAGCTTCAACATTCTAGCCATCTAGCCACAATTTGTAATGAGTACATCGATTTAAAAATGTCATGTATGTAGTACCTGTAATCTTGGTTCCCTCCTTGGTTGCTGCAGAAACACCAACACCATACTCATTCTCCCCTGTCACTCTGAAGTAATACACCTCTCCCTCCTGGAGGTCTGAGACCTTGTAGGTGAGTCTGTGACAGGTGTTGGTCAGCCTGGTCCAGCCCTTCTTACTGGCCTCTCGGATATCCACCAGGTAGTTCTTCACTGGTCCACCTCCCTCATTCTCTGGAGTATCCCAGGTCACCGTAGCAGAGGTCCTGGCCACATCCTTGACCTCCACGTTAGCCGCAGGTCCAGGGGAGTCCAGGACTCTGACATTAAGTGTCAGTGTGGAGGTTCCTACCACGTTGGACAGGGTAATGGTGTACTTTCCAGAGTCCTCGCGGGTTGCCTTCTCCAGGGTGATGGAGGTAAAGGTGTCTGTAGTGTCGATAACTGCGCGGACCCTCAGGTCCACATCTGCCTTGGTCCACGTCACATTGGGAACAGGCTTGCCTTTGAAGGGCACTGTCATTGTAAAGGAGCTCCCGTCCCTTACAATCAGAGTCTTCCTCATCTCATTGCTGATGTCAAATACTGGCTCTTCCTCTCTCTCTTTGGCTACCTGTGTGTCTGACTCAGGGCTAGGCTCACTGACTCCGACCTTGTTGATAGACTTGACAACAAACACATATTCTGTCCCAGCAGTGAGCCCCACCACTGTGAATTCAGTGTTTTTAGTGCTCTGGACACCAATAATCCAATCCTCATCAAATGCATTCCTGTATTCTACCCTGTAGCCAGTCACAGGTGCTCCACCATCAAACAGTGGTTTGTTCCAGGATAGGGTAACAGTGGTCTTGGAAGAATCAATGATCTTGGGCTTAGCAGGAGGAGAAGGCAGGAACTGTGTATCCTCAGCCTTGATGAGTGGGCAGGGGGTGCTGGAAGCACTGAGACCAGCAGCATTCTCTGCAAAAACTCTGTACTCATATTCACAGCCTTGACGCAGATGGGAGGCCTTGACTCTCAGGTCGTAGACAGGCTTCTTGTTGACGCGACACCAACGAAGACCAGTCTTCTCACGTTTTTCGATGACGTAACCCGAGATGCTGTTGCCACCATCAGAGGCCGGCCTCTCCCAGCAGATCGTCATGGCTTCACTGGTGACAGCAGTGACCTGCACGTTAGTTGGAGCAGCCGGGATGGTGAAGGGATCCATAGCCTTGGTAGGCTCACTCTCCAGGGCCTCACCGTCTCCATACTTGTTGACACCTCTGACTCTGAAGATATACTCGTTTCCTTTGAGCAGCTTGATCACTTTGCACGTGGTGGCCTTCATTTCGCCGTGGACCAGCGTCCAAGCCAGTCGGCTGGTTTCCCGTTTCTCCACAATATAGTGCATGATCTCAGCGCCTCCGTTCTCCTGAGGAGGCCCCCAGGTCAGGGTGCATTTCTCTGCCCTCAGGCCAGACACCGCCAGTGGTCCAGAGGAGGGCCCAGGCCTGTCCAGGACCTTACAGTTGATAGCCACTGCCCTGGTCCCTGCGACGTTCTGCAGGGTCAGAACGTATTGGCCAGAGTCTCTCCTGATAATGTCTCTCACTATGAGGGTTGTTTTGAAGTTGGTGGAGGTTATTTCACACCTAGCTTTGGCCTCAATCTCCTTTCCATCCTTGGACCAGGAGACAACAGGGAGGGGACGGCCTGTGATGTCAGCATCAATCTTAATGATCTCTCCTGCCTTGACAACAACCAACTGTCGCAACTTATCCTCTAAGATAATAGTGGGTGGATCTACATCATCCTTGACTGTGATAGGCCCTGTTCCCTCAGAGGGAGCGCTCAACAGTTCAGCAGAATTCTTAGCAATCACACGGAAGTCATACTGCAAATCTTCTGTGAGGCCTGTGACATCAAAGTAGGTGTCTAGCAGATTGGCGAAGCTGCACTTCAGCCAGCGTCCATCAGGAAGCTCTCTTCGCTCCACAATATAACCAACAACCTTGGCTCCACCGTCGTAGTCAGGTCTTTCCCAGAGGAGGGAGACGGAGGTTCTGGTGATGTTGGTAACCCGGAGGTTGCGTGGGGGATCACATGGGTCCCTGGCAGCGACAGGCTCACTTGCTTTAGTGCATGGACCAATGCCGGCAATATTCTCAGCGTAGACTCTGAACTGATACAGAAGACCTTCTTCAATTCCTGTCATCTTAAACTGGTTCTCCGCGAGCAGGCCTCTGTTGGCCTTTGCCCAGAGGATGCTGCTCTGATCTTTACATTCAATGTGATATCCAATCACAGGGCTTCCACCATCGCTAACAGGTCTGCCCCACAACACCAGCATGCCAGACTTGGTGGCATGGGCAATGTGGATATTGGTAGGTGGGCCAGGGGGCTCGAAGGGATACTGAGCAACAATGGGAGCAGAGTCAATGGCATGGCTCTTGCCGTAGCGATTCTCCGCTGCGATGCGGAACTGGTACTCAGTGCCCTGGTTGAGACGGGAGACTTTGATAGATGTTCTGGCCACTGTGGCAGATACAATCTGCCAAGTAGTTGTAGTGGTGTCTCTCTTTTCCACCACATAGTTGTTGATCTGGCAGCCACCGTCATAGCTTGGGGGATCCCAGGACAGACAAACAAAGTCTGCACTCACTTCATCAACCTTTATGTTGCTAGGTGGACCCGGTTTGTCCAGGATTATAACAGAAATCTCAGCTGATTTGGTACCAACTGCATTTGTCAGGACAATCTCATACTTTCCGACATCCTCCTTAGTTGTGTCCTTGATCACAATCCTGGATGAAGTTTTTGATGTGAGAACATTGACCCTGGTGGTCTGCTTCAGTACATGTCCATCCTTCTTCCAGGACACCTCAGGATCAGGTCGGCCTCTGAAAGGCACATCGATCTTCAGGTCAACTCCAGACTTCACACTGTAGGTGTTGTACAGCAGATTGATAATGGGCTCAATAGTGATATCCATCACCACCACAGGGCTTGCAAGTGGCTTGGCATCGCTCTTGCCCTTGTCATTCACGGCAGTAACCCTGAAAGAGTATTCTTCTCCAGTTGTAAGTCCATCAATAGTGACTTCCAGTGCTTTGATCTCACTACACACAGTCCATTTATCATCGCCCTTAGGCTGCATCTCTACAATGTAGTGGGAGATCTTGCTGCCTCCATCATGGTCGGGCTTCTCCCAGGACAGGCTGACAGTGTGACGTGTTACATCAACGACAGTGATCTTTCCAGGAGGCAGTGGTATTTCAGAGATCTTCACAGCTTCTGTGGAGACAGGCAGACCCACACCCAGCTCGTTGACAGCCAGCACGCGGAAATAGTACAGACCTCCCACTTGAAGGTCAGAAACAATGTAAGAGTTCCTCACACAGTTGTTGCATATGCTGGTGAATGCCATTCTCTTCTGCTCTCTGTTCTCCACAATGTAGTGGGAGATCTTAGCCCCACCATCAATGAGAGGAGGTTCCCAGGAGAGGGAAACCGAGTCTCTCTTGACATCCTTCACCATCAGGTTCATAGGAGTGCTTGGGGAGTCCAGAACTCTAACATTAATGAAGGCTGATTTGGAGCCACTGAGGTTTTCCAGGGTCAGCACATATTTACCAGTATCAAATCTGTCAACATTGTCGATAAGCAGCATTGTGTAGGAGCTGGTGACTTCAATCTGAGCACGCTCAGTCAGGGTTCCATCAGCCTTAGACCATTTCACCTCAGGCTCAGGCTTTCCTTTGATGGGGACAAACAGACGCAGTGTAGCGCTGGCGCGGACATTCACCATCTTCCTCAGGTCAGCATCCAGTTCTATCTCGGGAGCCTCCAGTTTCTCAGCAGCAATCACAGACCCAGGCAGGTCCACATGCTCTCCCACTCCTTCGATGTTCAAAGCACAGACGCGGAACTTGTACTCTGCATTTTCCTTCAGTCTCTTGACTGTGTAGTGAGTGGCTTGGACTCCGGTGGGTGGTGTGCACACAATCCATTCATCATCTGCTGCCTCCTTCATCTCCACAACATATCCCTTGATTGGTGCTCCACCATCATAGATGGGTCTGGACCAGGACAAAGAGACTGTGGTACTGGAGTGGTCGGTTACCTTAGCGTTGTTGGGAGGACCTGGTGGGTAGGTGGCATCGCAGGCCTTGATATAATCAGTGGGAGTGCTAGGCTTGCCTACACCAGCAGCATTTTCAGCAGAGACTCTAAACTCATAGGAGTGTCCCTCATTGAGGCCGGCACATCTGAACCTGATGTCACTTAACCTTTTCTTGTTGCACTTGGTCCATCTGATGCCCTCCTTGTCACGTTTCTCTAAGATGTATCCATCAATCTCTGCGCCACCGTTATCCTCAGGCCTTTCCCAGGTTAGCACAATGGAGTCCCTCGTGATGGCACTAGCCTCAGGTGTGGACGGAGCGCTGGGAGTAGTGAAGGGATTACGAGCAATCACAGGCCCCGATTCCAAAGGCTCACCAACACCAAACTTATTCACAGCAGTTACTCTGAAGATGTACTCATTACCAGGCAGTAGTTTAGTAATCTTGTAGCTAACTGCCTGGATCTTGGGCTCCACCATGGTCCAGGATAAGCGGCTTGTTTCCCTCTTCTCAATGACGTAGTGGGAGATGCTGGCTCCGCCGTCGTGTGTAGGGTGGCTCCAGCTGAGGTAGCACTTCTCAGCCGTGACTCCTTTAACCTCCAGAGGTCCATCAGGAGGACCCGGTCTATCTAGAACCTTCACGTTGACTGGAATCATTTTGACCCCTCCCACATTGCTGAGTTTGAGGACAAAATGGCCACCGTCCACTCGGATGCATTCCTTTACTGTCAGGACGGTGTGTGTGAGAGTGTTCTTGACCTCCATTCTGGGTGTCATCTGGTCAATTTCCTTTCCATCCTTGAGCCACATGATATCAGGCAGGGGTTTGCCAGTGTAGTCAGCATCGATAAAGAATGTCTCCCCAGCATGGACAACAGTAAGATCCTTGAATTTAGGATCCATGGTGGCATTTGGAGCTTCAATTTCATCCTTTGCAGTAATTTGCCCTGTGCTCTGAGAGGGAGCACTCAAGATGCCGGCTGCATTCCTGGCAATGACTCTGAACTCATAGACACAGTCTTCAGTCATGTTGGGATATGTGAACTGAGTTTCTAAGATGTTGGTAAAGCTAGCCTTCATCCAACGGGGGTCTGGCTGCTTCTTTCTCTCCACTATGTAGCCAGTGATGGCACTGCCTCCATCATACTGGGGCCTGGTCCATTGGAGAGTCACATGGTTCCTGGCGATGACGATAGCCTCTGGAGGGCCTGGTGGGTCGCAGGGATCTCTGGCTACTGTGCTCACAGAGACCTTGCTAACAGGGCTGAGCCCAGCAATATTCTCAGCATAAACTCTGTATTCATACTCAATACCTTCCTCCAGCTCTGTGGTCTTGTAGCGGGCATCAGGGATGAGGAGCTTGTTGAGTCTGGTCCATAGCAGGCTGTTCTTTTCCTTCCTCTCCAGGTGGTAGCCAAGGACAGGGCTTCCTCCGTTGTTTGAAGGAGGTTTCCATTCAACCACCATGTTGTCCTTGGTTGCAGCAGAGATGAATGGTGTACTTGGAGCAGCTGGCTCACTGAATGGATACTGAGCAACAACAGCAGCAGACAAGATGGAGGAACTCTTTCCATATCTATTCTCGGCAGACACTCTGAACTGGTATTCAGTGCCAGTCCTGAGGTTGCTGACTTTGATTGTGGTTCTAGCGATAGTAGCAGACACAATCTGCCATGCTGTAGTGGTGGTGTCTCTCTTCTCTACAATGTAGTTGTTGATCTGGCAGCCGCCAGTGTACTGTGGTGGCTCCCAGGAGAGAGTGACGTAGTTAGAGCTAACCTCTTCGATCTTCAAAGGTCCTGTGGGTGGGCCAGGCTTATCCAGAATCACAACTGTAATATCCTCTGTCGCTGTTCCAGCACCGCTGGTAGCTGTCAGAGTGTATTTGCCAGAGTCCTCCTTGCTTGCATCCTTGATACACAGTGTAGTAGATGATGCTGTACTGGACACATTCAGTCTTGTTGTCTCCTTGATGGCCTGTCCACCCTTCTTCCATTCCACTTTAGGTACAGGCCGTCCAAGCACTGGAATTTCAATCTTCAGATCCTCTCCGGTCTGAACACTGAATGTGTTGAAGGCCATCCTGAAGCTGGGCTGAATGGTCAAATCCTTAGCTGTAACGGGTGCAGCTAGAGCTCGGGGATCACTCTTGCCCTTCTCATTGAAGGCTGAAACTCTGAACAGGTATTCTTTCCCAGTGCTGAGGCCTGTGACTGTGCCATCACAAGTCTTGGTTGTCGTGGCCACTACCCACTCATCTGAGCCCTGGGGCTGCATCTCAATGTAATATCCAATGATTCTGCTGCCTCCATCGTAGTCAGGTTTCTCCCAGGAGAGAGAGGCGCTAGTCTTTGTCACTTCAGTCAGAGTAATCTTGCCCACAGATAGTGGGGGTTCAGAAGTTTTAACTGAGTCTTGCGTTTCGATGGGCATGCCCACACCAAACTCATTCTCAGCCATGACTCTAAAATAGTAGATAGCACCTTCAGTGAGGCCAGTGATGCGGTAGCTTGTCTTTGTGCATTTGTTGTCCACATTAGAATATGCCTTCCTGGTTGATTCGCGCTTGTCGACCAGGTAGTTCTTGATTCTGGCACCGCCATCAATAAGAGGTGGTTCCCACATTAGAGTGACACAGTCCCTCTTGATGTCTTTAACAATGAGGTTCAGAGGACATCCAGGTGTGTCCAGTACTTTGACAGAGACAAAGGCTGACTTGGTACCTGCACTGTTCTCCAGATGTAGTATATACTTTCCGGCATCATTCCTGTCACAGATATCTACTGAGAGCTGTGTGTAATCAGCGCCATTCTCAATCTGGACCTTGACTGGAAGGTCTCCTTCCTCTTTAGCCCAGCTGATCTCTGGAATAGGACGGCCCTTGAATGGGACATGGATTCTCATGGAGCCCCCTGCGCGGACAACGACCCCCTTTCTGAGCTCTGAATCCAGAATCATCTCTGGAGGATCCATCTTATCCATGGGTTTTACAACTCCTTGGAGCTCTGTGGGTTCACCCACCCCAAGCTTGTTAATAGCACAGATGCGCAACTTGTATTCCTGGTGCTCAATGAGTTTGGTAATAGTGAACTTGGTAGCAATGACTCCAGCAGGAGGGGTGCAGATGGTCCATTCCTCCTCATCAGCCTTGGTAATTTCTACAGCATAGCCTTGGATCTCACAGCCACCATCATAGATGGGCCTATGCCAAGCCAAACTAACAGTGTTCTTAGTGGTGTCCAGAACATGGGCATTTGTGGGGCAGCCTGGTTCAAATGTAGGATCACAGGCTTTGAGGTAGTCGGTAGCTGGGCTAGGTTGACCCACTCCAGCGGCATTCTCAGCAGACAACCTGAACTCATACTCATGGTCTTCAGTTAGGCCAGTCACTCTGAAACGCAAATCTGTGACTCTGCGTTTGTTACACTTAGTCCACCTCACTCCGGCCCTGTCTCTCTTCTCCACAATATAGCCGGCAATGTCACTGCCTCCAGTGGCCTCAGGGCGAGTCCAACAGACAGTCATGGAGTCCCTGGTGATATTGGTGATCTCCAGCTCTTGAGGTGCACCAGGGGGAACAAATGGATTCCTCATGATGACGGGTGTCGACTCTAGTGGTTCACCAACACCAAATTTGTTGACGGCCATGACTCTAAAGATGTACTCATTGCCCTTGAGCAGCTTGGTGACTTTGAACATAGTAGCTCCACAGTCACTGGAGACAACAGTCCATGCCAAGCGACTTGTCTCCCTCTTCTGAATAATGTAGTGGGAGATGTTGGCTCCGCCATCGTGCCTGGGTGGTAGCCAAGACAGAGAGCACTTCTCCTCTGTGACATTCCCAACTGTGAGAGGTCCCTCTGATGGGCCAGGTCGGTCCAGAACTTTCACACTGAATGGAACAGTCTTAGTTCCAGCTACATTAGACAGGACCAGAGTGTACTGACCACCATCCACTCTAATGGCATCCTTCACAAGAAGCAGAGCCTTAAAGTCTGTGTTCTTGATCTCAGCTCTGGCTGAGTTCTCTACCTCAACGTTTCCCTTGAACCACTGGGCAGTGGGGATGGGTTTTCCCTCCACACTGGCCTCCAGACTGAAGCATTCTCCAGCATTGATAACAATAGTCTGATTGTATATGGCATCGGTTTCACATTTAGGTGTCTCCACCTCGTCCTTGGCAGTGATGGAGCCTGTACTCTCAGAGGGCTTGCTAACAGCTCCAGCTGCATTCCTTGCAATGATTCTGAAGTCATATTTACAGTCCTCAGTTAGACCCAGGACTGTGAATTCATGGTCAATGATGTTAGCGAAGCTAGACTTCATCCAGCGTCCCTCAGGCAGGTCACGTTTCTCCACAACATACCCAGTAACAAGGCTTCCACCGTCATACTGGGGAGAGCTCCACCTCAGCTTCACTGAATGTCTGGTGACAATAATAGCTTCTGGGCAGCCAGGAGGATCACAAGGATCACGGGCCACACACACTTCTGAAACTTTGCTGCATTTTCCAATTCCAACAATATTCTCAGCATAGACCCGGTACTCATACTCAATTCCCTCCTCCAAGGGCGTAGATTTGTATCTGCAGTCCTGGATGAGAGATTTGTTGATTTTAGTCCAGAGAATACTGTTCTTTTCTTTCCTCTCCATGTGGTAGCCTAGGATAGCACTGCCTCCATCGGATGGAGGTTTATGCCACTCCACCACCATATAATCCCTTGTGTATGAAGACACAAATGGTGTTCCTGGTGGACCAGGCTCCTGGAAAGGATACTGGGCCAGAACTGGCTCTGAGTCAATGGCATAACTCTTTCCATACCTGTTCTCAGCATAGATTCGGAATTGGTACTCAGCACCCGTCTTCAGATTGGACACTTTGAGTGTTGTTCTTGCAACAGTGGCAGACACCACCACCCAGTTGACAGTGGTTGTATCCCTCTTCTCAACAACATAGTTGGAGATCTGGCAGCCACCAGTGTATGTGGGTGGCTCCCAGTTGAGAGTGATGCTCTCAGCACTAATGTCCTCTAACTTGACAGGGCCTGTGGGTGGACCCGGCTTGTCCAGTGTTATCACCTCAATAGTGGCATCCTTTGATCCCAATGCATTGGCAATGTTAATGCTGTACATGCCTCCATCCTCTCTAGTGGCGTCCTTGATGGTCAGGGTGGTATGATGAGCAGAGTCAGTGACATTTACTCTTGTGGTCTGTTTCAGGGCAACTCCATCCTTGGTCCAAGCGATAGTTGGCTTGGGATGGCCAGCAATTGGCACCTCCACCTTCAAATCATAGCCTACCTGGACACTGTAGGTACTCAATTTGGGCCTCAGGGAAGGCTCAATCACAAGGTCTTTGGCTATGACTGTTTGAGCAAGTTGTCTGGTATCACTTCTTCCCTTTTCGTTTACAGCAGTAACTCTGAATTGATACTCTTCATTCTTCTGCAGGTTGGTAACCATGGTCTCGAGTGCCTTCACACTTGCACATACAGTCCATGCATCACTATCCTTTGGTGCCAACTCCACATCGTAGTGGCTGATCCTGCTGCCTCCATCATATTCAGGTTTCTCCCAGGACAGTGTCACGCTCTTTCGAGTAACATCAACTACACTGACTTTACCAGGGGGCTGGGGCTTCTCTGAAATCTTCACTGGTTCTATGGTTTTAGCAGGGAGGCCAATACCATATTCATTCTCAGCCAGGACTCTAAAGAAGAAAATGCCGCCCTCTGGAAGAGGTTCAACCTTCCAAGACATCCTGTTGCAGGTGGTGATCGGGGAATAGACTTTTCTGGTACTCTCACGTTTCTCCACAATGTAGTGTTTGATTTTGGAACCACCGTCCAAGAGTGGAGGCTCCCAGGTCAATGTGACAGAATTCTTGGTGATTTCTTTAACCGTGAAATTATTTGGAGGGCTTGGTGAATCCAAGACTCTAACACTAATGAAGACAGATTTTACTCCACTGGCATTCTCTGCCGTGAGTGTGTACTTGCCGCTGTCAAATCTGTCCACATTCTCAATAACAAGAGAAGCATAGCTGCCTGTGTTGTCAATCTGGGCAGTCTCTTTGATCTCCCCCTCTGCTTTGCCCCATTTCACCTCAGGAGCAGGACGTCCCCTCACAGGAACAAACAGCCTGAGGGTGCTGGCTGACCTGATGTTGATCATCTTTCTCATGTCAGTGTCCAGGTCGAGGTCAGGAGCTTCCAGTTTCTGCTCCAGGAGGATCTTCCCAGGGGCATCGGCATGCTCTCCGATACCAACCTTGTTGATGGCACACACTCTGAATTGGTACTCGTGTTTCTCCAGCAGCTTGGTGACTGTGAACTTGGTGTCTGTGATTCCAGTGGAAGGAGTGCACATAAACCACTCATCAGCTCCATTACAGGCCTCCACAATGTAGGCTTGAATCTCACAGCCGCCATCATAGATGGGTTTTCCCCATGTCAGGGAGACAGTTGTTCTGGATGAGTCCACCACCTTGGGGTTGTTGGGTGGACCTGGTTTAAAGATGGGATCTAGAGCTTTGTAGTAGACTGTTGCAGGGCTAGGTGTGCCGATGCCTGCAGCGTTCTCAGCTGAAACATGGAACTCATAGCTGCGGTTTTCCAGAAGGCCAGTGACTCTGAAGCGAAGCTCGCAGACGGTGCGCTTGTTGCATCTTGTCCATCTCACGCCTTCCTTGTCACGCTTCTCAACTATGTATCCTTGGATGGCATTGCCACCATCGTTAGTTGGTCTCTCCCAAGTCACCACCATGGAGTCTTTGGTGATGGTAGACACTTCCACCTCTGTTGGTGGGTGAGGGGTGACGAATGGGTTTCTGGCAATCATTGGCTCAGATTCGAGAGGCTCACCGACTCCATATTTATTGACTGGGATCACTCTGAATATGTACTCATTACCAGGAAGAAGCTTGGTGATCTTGAGGTTCAGGGTCTGAACCTTAGGTTCAACAACAGTCCAGACCAATCTGCTTGTCTCTCTCCTCTCCACAATGTAATGGGAAATATCACTGCCACCGTCCTGCAGGGGGGACTTCCAGGCAATGGAGCACTTCTCACTGCTGACTCCATAGATAGAGATAGGGCCTGCTGGAGGGCCTGGTCTATCTAGAACCTTAACATTAATGTTCACAGATTTTTCCCCTCCAACATTCTTCACCAGCAATGTGTATTGACCACCATCAACACGGATTGCCTCCTTGATGATCAGACAGGCTGTAAAGTCAGTGTTCTTAATCTCTAAGCGGGCTGCTTCAGCAATCTCTTGGTTGCCTTTCATCCAGTGGACAGCGGGAACAGGTTTACCAAAGAATGCAGCCTCAAGTTTAAATGTCTCTCCAGCATTTACCACTACAGCCTGGGAGTACTTGGAATCCAGGTCAATCTTGGGGGGATCCACCTCATCCTTTGCAGTAATACTTCCAGTGCTGTCAGAAGGCTTGCTAAGGACACCAGCTGCATTCCTGGCAATAACCCGGAACTCATAGAGCTGGTCCTCAACCAGGCCTGTGATAACAAAGTGAGTCTCGATAACATTGGCAAAGCTGGCCTTCATCCAGCGGCCATCTGCTCCCTCCTTCTTCTCCACCACATACCCGGTGACCTTGCTGCCACCATCATACTCAGGCTTGGTCCATTTCAGAGTCACCTGGTTTCTGGTGACAATAACAGCTTCTGGCTTTCCTGGGCTGTCACATGGGTCTCTGGCGACTTGCATCTCAGTCACTTTGCTAGCCTTGCTAAGGCCAACAATGTTCTCAGCATAAACTCTAAACTCATATTCAATACCCTCCTCAAGGCCAGCAGCCTTGAACCTGGTCTCCGGGATAATCTGTTTGTTCTGTTTGGCCCAGAGGATGCTATTCCTCTCTTTGAGCTCTACATGATAGCCTAGAATTTTGCTTCCGCCATCATTGCTAGGTTTCTCCCATACAATAACCATATTTTCCTTGGTGGCCGACTGGACTTCCGCAGACCGTGGCTGACTGGGCACCTCAAATGGATATTGAGCAACAATGGTCTCGGAAAGCAGAACTGAAGACTTGCCATATCGATTCTCGGCAGCGATCCTAAACTGGTACTCAGATCCAGTCTTGAGACGAGCTGCTTTAATGGTGGTTCGTGCAACTGTAGCAGACACAATCTGCCAGTTAGTGGTGGATGTGTCTCTCTTTTCAACAACATAGTTGTTAATGGAGCAGCCTCCGTCACATTCTGGTGGGTTCCAGGACAAGACAAGGCTGTCAGCAGTGACCTCATCCAGTTTGATAGGACCAGTGGGTGGACCAGGCTTATCCAAAACAATAACACTAATGTCTGTAGTAGCCTCCCCTGCAGTGTTGCTCAATTTAATGGTGTATGTTCCTACATCATCTCTGCAGGCCTCCCTGATGACCATGTGAAGTTTCTTCTCAGAAGCTTCAGCGTTGACTCTAGTTGTTTCCTTAAGAGCAACACCATCCTTGAGCCAAGTAACTGTAGCCTTTGGACAAGCAGCATATGGTACATCTATCTTCAGATCATCTCCTGCCAGTACACTGAAGGTGGTGAAAATCAGCTTGAAGGTTGGGGAAATTACAAGATCTTTAGCCACAACAGGCATACTGAGGGCACGAGGGTCACTCATTCCCTTCTCATTGGTTGCCGAGATACGGAACATGTACTCCTCTCCTTGAGTCAAGCCAGACACAACTGTCTCATTTGACTTGGAGACCATAACTTGGGTCCACTTGTCACTGCCTTTACCCTGCATCTCAACAATGTAGCCTGTTATCCTGCTGCCTCCATCATGGTCAGGTTTCTCCCAAGACAGAGTGACGCTTGTGCCTGTGACATCCAGTAGGGACACCTTTCCTGGTGGCAGAGGCTTCTCTGATGCTTTAACTGGTTCCATAGTCTCTACTGGGAGACCGATACCATACTCGTTTTCAGCCAAGATTCTGAAGAAGTAAAGCTTTCCCTCCTCCAGATCTCCAACTTTCCAGCTGGATTTGTGACAGCTTGCACAGACTGTTGAGTAGGCCTTCCTGGTTGACTCTCTTTTCTCAACAATGTAGTTGCGGACTCTGGAACCACCATCAATAAGGGGAGCATCCCATACAAGGGAGACGGAATCTCTGGTGACCTCTTTGATCACTAATTTCTGAGGTGCTCCAGGAGTATCGAACACTCTGACATTGACATAGGCTGTCCTGCTTCCTGAGGCATTCTCAACAGTAACCATATATTTACCTCCATCAAACCTGTCCACGTTCTCCACCTGGAGAGTGGTGAAAGAAGGAGTAATTTCAATGTTGGCCTTATCCAGGGATTCCCCATGTTCTCTGGACCATTTAACTTCAGGCGCTGGTCTTCCCTTGATGGGGACAAACAGCCTGAGGGTGCTGCAGGCCCTGATGCAGACCACCTTACGGAGCTCTGCTCCAAGCTCAATCTCTGGAGGAAGCAGCCTGTCCTCAGATTTGGGTGTTCCAGGCACGGCGGCTGGCTCTCCTACACCTTCACAGTTAGTGGCACAAATGTTGATTTTATATTCCTGGTTTTCCTTCAGGCTGGTGATGGTAAATGAGGTGGCAGTCCATCCTCTCTTTGGAGTGTGGATAGTCCATTCATCTTCCTCAGGGAGGCAAGTCTCCACAATATAGCCAGTGATTTCTGAACCACCATCATAGACGGGCTTGTTCCAGGCAACAGTGATGGAGGACTTGGTGGTGTCCAGCACTCTGGGGTTGCCAGGGGGTCCTGGCTGGAAAATGGTGTCGATGGCTTTGTAGAAGGGACTGGAAGGACTAGGTTGGCTCAAACCAGCATTGTTTTCAGCTAGAATTCTGAATTCATATTCATGTCCTGGTGTAAGGCCGGACACCTTGAATCTGAGGTCTGTTACTGTCCTCTTGTTGCATTTGACCCAGCGTAGACCAGTCTTATCTCTCCTCTCCACAATGTAGGTGTTGATGCTGCTACCTCCATCATGCTCAGGGCGCTCCCAGCAGACCACCATGGAGTCCTTGGTGATGGTAGTGACTTCGGGCTGCTGGGGTTGGTCAGCAACAACGTAGGGGTTGACACAAATGACAGCTTCTGATTCCACAGGCTCACCAACGCCATACTTGTTTACAGCCATAACCCTGAATACGTACTCATTGCCCTTCAGAAGCTTCGTAACCTTGAATCTATTGGCTTCAAGGTCTGTAGCTACATTGGTCCAGGCGAGCCTACTAGTCTCACGCCTCTGAATGATAAAGTACTCGATCTTAGCACCACCATCATGTGGGGGATGAAGCCAGTTGAGAACACACCTTTCAGCGGCGATGTCAGACACAGTGAGACAATCTGGCGGTCCAGGTCTATCAAGCACCTTAACATTGAATGTAAACTTGGCAAAGCCACCCGGGTTGCTTGCTGTCAGAGTAAAGGCTCCACCATCTCTTCTCAAGGAGTCCTTGCTAATCAGAGTTGTGTGGAAGTCAGAGGACTTGATTTCCAGTTTGGCTGTGTCCTCAAGCTCTTTACCATCTTTGGACCATACCAAAGAGGGGATAGGTCTACCGCTCACATTGGCCTCCAGTTTGAACACCTCTCCTGCCATGACCACAACTGTGCTGCTGTAGGAAGAGTCAACATCAAGCCTGGGTTCCTCAATGTCATCTCTGCATGTGATCTCCTCTGATGGTTGAGATGGGGCGCTCACAGCTCCTGCAGAGTTTCTGGCACAAACACGGAACTCATAAGTGGCATCCTCAGTCAGACCACTGACCGTGTAAATAGTTTCCAGGATGTTGTTGAAATTAGCCTTAAGCCAGCGTCCTTTGGGGAGCTCTCTTCTTTCTACTGTGTATCCAGTGATGGAGAATCCACCGTCTCCCTCTGGTTTTGTCCATGAGACAGTCACTTCATGTCTGGTGATATTCAGAGCCACTGGTCTGCTTGGGGGGTCTATAGGGTCCAGAGCATACATGGTCTCGGAGGGCTTGCTAGCTTTGCTCAAGCCAGCCATATTTTCAGCAATGACACGATATTCATATGCGATACCATCAACAAGGCCTGTTGATTTGAAGATATTTCCAACAACCAATGCCTTGCTTATCTTCTGCCACAGAATGCTGTTCTTCTCCTTCCTCTCCACATGGTAGCCCAGGATCGGGCTGCCTCCGTCTGAGGAGGGCTCATTCCAGCTCAGAGTCATGGAGTCCTTGTTGAAAGATGTTACAGCTGGTGTACCCGGCTGGCTCGGCGCATTGAATGGATATGCAGCAACAACTGACTCAGAAACAATGGAGGGTCCAATGCCATATCTGTTCTGGGCCTTGATACGGAACTGGTACTGTACTCCTGTGGTCAGGCGGGCTGCTTTGAATGTGGTCCGAATAACTGTAGCTGCCAGCTCCATCCACGAGGTGCCGATGGTTTCCCTCATCTCAACAATGTAGTTGTTGATGGGAACGCCTCCATCGTTCTCTGGTCCCTCCCAGGACAGGAGAACATAATCACATGATACCTCTTCTATCTTGATGGGTCCGGTGGGAGGCCCAGGAATGTCGTGGATGAGGACTGTGATGGTTTCAGTGACGGTGCCCAGGAGGTTCTTCCCAATGATGGAATACTGGCCTCCATCTGTCCTCTTGATTTCATTAATATTGAGGATCGTGGAGGTAGCCGTGGTTTCTGTGTTGATCCTTTGTGTCTCCTTCAAAGCTGTGTCTTCCTTCTTCCAGGAAACAACAGGTCGGGGTTTGCCAAGCACTGGAATCTCCACCTTGACTCTGTCCCCAGCCTTAGCAATCACAGTCTTCTGGTAGACACTACGCAGGTCAAATGATGGTGCACTTGTCTGTTCTTTAATTATGGCTGGCCTGCTTTCACGAGGATCGCTCCTGCCTGATGCATTAACCGCCATTATGCGGAACATATATTCCGCGCCCTCAGTCAGATCTGTGACGACGTAGTCCAGGGCCTTGATGGCAGCCACGTGGACCCATTGGTCTGTGTCCTTCTTCTGGGCTTCAATGACGTATCCTGTGATCAAGGTACCACCATCGTGCAGGGGCTTGGTCCAGGCTAGGCTAGCACTGTCTGAAGATACATCTGTGACATACAGATCCTCAGGAGCCGAGGGGGCCTGGGACACCCGGATGGGCTCAGGGGTTTCAGCAGGCTCACCCACTCCAAGGTCGTTTTCAGCAGATACACGGAAGTAGTAGTGAGAACCCTCTTCCAAGTCAGGAATCTTGAAGGAACATTTCTGCCATTTAGTGCTCAGGACTGTGTAGGCTTTCTTGGTAGCCTCTCTCTTCTCAATGATGTAGTTGTGAATCTTGGATCCACCATCGATGATGGGGAATTCCCATTGTAGTGTGATGCTACTCTTGGTGATCTCTCTGGGTTTGAGGTTGATGGGGGGTCCAGGTGTGTCCAGAACCTTGACGTTCACAAAGCCAGTCTTCTTTCCAGCAACATTTTCCAGGCAGAGGTTATATTTGCCAGCATCATATCTGGTGCAGTCAGGGATGACCAGCAGTGTATAGGACTCTGTGGTGTCAATGTGAGCACGCATCTTCAGGTTGGTGTCATCTTTACTCCAGGTCACATCAGGAACGGGACGTCCCTTGATGGGAACAAACAGGCGTATGGAGGCGCGACACCTGACCACCAGGGTTCTCCTCAGCTCAGCATCAAGCTCAAAGTCTGGTAGGGCTTCCTGATCAATTAGATCGATCACCTTCTCAACCTCTGCAGGTTCTCCAACTCCCTCAGAGTTCACAGCTCTGACTCTGAAGTGGTACTTTCCTCCCTTCTGGAGGTTGCCAATAACGTATTCTGTGATTCTAAGAAGTGTCTGTGTTGCTGTTTCCCAGTCATCGTGTCCCTCCTTCTTGTATTCAACAATGTATCCATCCACGTTCAGACCTCCATCATAATGAGGGTGACCCCAGCTGAATGTGGCTGTAGTTCTTGTGGTGTCTGTGATTCTGGGATTGGATGGAGGGCCAGGTGGATCTGATGTGAAGTAAAACATATGTATTTAGTATAATTTTGTATAAATCAATACTACTGCCATTTTGGTCAGTTAGGTTAAAGTTTGAGACATTAAGTAGAGTTTTACTTACATACGATATCCTTGGTCATAACTGGGTGAGAAGGCTCACTGGGTTCCCCAAAGCCAGCCTTGTTCTCCGCAGTCACTCTGAACTCGTACTCAACACCCTCACTCAGACCCTGCACCTTGAAACGCAAGTCAGGGACTGTCCTCTTACACGCTCTCACCCAGCGCATCCCTTTCTTCTCCTTCCTTTCCACACAGTATCCTCTGATGTCACTTCCTCCGTCCACGATTGGTCTCTTCCAAGAAATGGTGACAGAGTTTCGGCTGATGTTATCAACCTCTGGGGCTGATGGTGGGCCGGGTGCGCCTGGAGGAACAACAAAACCATTGTTCCTTTTATGATAGAATCTTAGCTAGATATTCATGATCAGATCGGAAAATCACATGTCCTTATGTAGCATTTACACAAGTGTAATAGTTAGTTAGTTACTTACGGTAGCTGTCGATCATTTTGATTGGGCCAGACTGCATGGAGTCTCCGGTGCCGTACTGGTTGACAGCAGACACTCTGAAGATGTACTCGTTGCCCTTGATCAACTTGCTTGCCACATATCTGCAATCCATGACATCTTCGGCTAGCTTGGTCCATAGCAGGCGGCTGGTCTCTCTCTTCTCCAGGACGTAGCATTTAATGGAGCAGCCTCCATCTTCATCAGGTGGAAGCCAAGTCAGGGTACACTTCTCAGCTGAAACGTTGCTGGCCTCAATTGGGCCTGGAGGTCCGGGGATGTCCAGGACTTTGACCTTGATGTGGTCTTCCTTGATACCGAAGGGGTTGCTGGCGGTGATGGTGTACTCTCCTGTGTTCTTCCTGCTGGCGTACTTGATGGACATGGTGGAGGAGGTGGGGGTGCTGGTGATGGTGACAATGTCAGAGTTCTTGAGCTCACGACCAGCCTTGGACCACACAGCTGTGGGGGGAGGTTTACCAAGGATCTTGGAGGCAGAGATGACAATTGTGTCACCTGCCCGCACAGAAACATCTTTCATCTCTGGGTCGATGGTGATGGATGGAGGCTCTGTAGCACACAAAAGAACAGCAAGTTGATTACTGTGTACCCATTTATTGTTAACACTACGAATGTATATCCAATATTTTGAGATGCTTTGTCTCATTACGCTCTCTATCCTACCATATTCGTCCTTGCAGGTGAGCAGCTCTGTGGGTTCGGAGGCAGTACTGACGGCTCCAGCAGAATTCCTAGCTCTGATCCTGAACTCGTACTGAGCTCCCTCTGTCAGTTGGGTGACGGTGAAGGCACAGTGCTGGATGTTGATGTGGTTGGCCTTGGTCCAGGCCTTGGTTCCGGCCTCCAGCTTCTCTACCATGTACCCTGTCAGCTTGTGGCCACCATCGTACTTGGGGGCTGTCCACATCAGAGTCACTGAGCTCCTGGTGACGTTGATCACATCAGGCTTGCCTGGAGGATCTGGGAGAGAACCAAACATCACATATACATCAGCATTTATATATACCTTAGGGGCGTTTTAGGGGCTTCTATTCCTTTATGGACAGGGCCCTCAAGACAGCAAAGTGAGTTGAAGAAGAGAGGGAATGACATGTATCATAGGACCGCAGATCGGAATTGAACCCGGGTCACTAAAAAGTAGCAGGGTGAGCCAACCTTATAGTCCTATTACATATATGGGTTAGCACACTTGCAGGGTGAGCCAACCTTATATTTCAACAGGTCAAATTGAGTAACCTCCTAGCGTAAGCAGTAAACTCACCGATAGGATCCAGAGCGACCACAGCTTCAGTCACCCTGCTGGCTTTCCCCAGGCCAGCCATGTTCATGGCCATGACCCGGAACTCGTACTCCAGCCCCTCGATGAGGCCGGTGACCCTGCATTCCTTCACCCTCAGAGCAGTCTTACTGGCCCTCTTCCACATCAGACTGTTCCTCTCTTTAAACTCCACATGGTATCCTACACACACACACACACACACACACACACACACACACACACACACACACACACACACACACACACACACACACACACACACACACACACACACACACGCACACATAATCAAAACACAAACACACATGGTCTTGCGCATTTCCCTCTCATAATTAGGTCATATAATGTTCATTCTGTTAATATTCCTCTTTCTTTCTCTGTCTCTCTG
>OMNR01033512.1:0-14846 GCA_900303205.1 Mora moro
ACAGTCTCTTCAATAATGAGGCTGTGTGTATGCGCGTATGTGTCGCTTCCGACCAGTTCTTGGCCACTTCTGCTCTCAATTACCGCCTCGCCTGTGACATTCTGCCAACCACAGTAATATCCATGTCCCGCTCGCACTCTCTCACACATACACACACACACACACACACACAGTTTATTCATCTTGGTCCATCAACTAAACTGACAACTTATACAGTAACAGTATACACTATCAGTAATAATTAATCACTACATATTATTATTGATAATTACTCACAATATTATTAGTAATAATCAAGGGGCAAACTCCGGGTCTGAAAAATGAAGCCTACACGGAAGTGCCCAAAACTGCAGTATCTTGAATGGCCACTTGAGGCTGCCTCCAAAAGGGAGTAAATCCCCATAGATCCCCATGTTAAAATGCCCAACTTTACAGCTGAAATAAACATGTTTACAGCATGGTACAAAAAACTGTTTTGTCTCTATAGCTAATTTCCCCCTTCATGACAACTGTACGGGGGTGAATTTGTATATAACTCGGTTTATTTGTATATAAACCCGTTTTAATTTTATTGAGGCTTAAAGTTATGCATAATTAAGGGCGTGGCCGCTTTGAGTGTCAAGTTGGTGCTGTCACAGGAGGATAGCCGCTAGCGGCCACTAGCTGTCTGCAGCCCGCCTCAGCTCCACCTCTTTGCCCATTTTTGGATTAACCGGAAGTTGCGGGGGAGTCAGGCACTGTAAAGATGGTGACGGCCGGAAGCCGCCCACTGAGCTTCAAGACGGCCAATGGGTGACATCACGGAGACTACATCCATATTTTATACAGTCTATGGTAATAATTTATCATTATATATGACCAGTAACAATGAATAGTTATGTTACCAGTGATTGGGGAGCCCCCAGAGTCTTTGGGGTCATTCCAGGTCAGGATGGCAGACTCATGGCGGATGCTGATGATCTCTGGAGGAGCAGGAGCTTCGGGAACATCTAGAGAACAAGCACAGAAAAAGAGAGGCATTTAGAACATCATGACAGTATTCTTGAACCAATTGGCTGAAGATCATGTTGGGTTCAAAGTTACTCACTGAATGGATGCTGGGCAATGACTGGGTCTGATCTCAGATACTCTCCGACTCCGTATTTGTTCTCGGCGAACACTCTGAAGATGTACTCTATTCCATCATGGAGCCTGATTACCCTCATGGTGTTTTTCTGGATGGCCGAGGCCACCGTGGTCCACTTGTTGTCCGTGGTCCTCCTCTTCTCTACGATGTAGTTAGACACCTCTGCACCCCCGTCATCCTTGGGCGGACCCCACTCCAGGGTGATACCGTCGGCCGTGATCTCGTCAAACTTGATGGGTCCCGTGCAGACCCCCGGCCGGCCCACCACCTTCAGGCTGAACTTGCAGTCCTTGGAGCCGGCATTGTTTCTGGCTGTGATGGTGTAGGTGTCAGCGTCGGTCCTCTGGCAGTCTCTGATGAGCAGGGTGGTGACACCCTGAGACGCCTCCACACACATCCTGCCGGTGTCTCCCAGGGCAACGTCTCCCTTCTTCCAGGTTGCCGTGGGATATGGGACGCCCATCAGAGGGATGTTGATGCGCATGGTGCTGCCCTCCTTGGCCACGTAGGTCAGATCATGCAGACCACTCAAGTCGCAACCAGGTGGAACTGGAAGTCGAGAGGAATGTTAACATAATACATTTTATAAACAGAAGAAACATTGGACATCATCTGAAATTAGTGATCAACAATAATCCCTAGAATAAAGCTTTGGTGAACCAAGATGATCTTACCAATCTGGTCCTTGGCCACAATGGTCAGCTCAGTAGGGGGTCCTTCTCCAGATTCATTGAGAGCCTTGACTCTGAAGGAGTACTCTTTACCCTCCGTCAGCTCTCCCAGGGTGTGGTACATGTTTTTCGCCTTCTCCAGCAGTTTCCACTTCTCCTCCCCCTCGCTCTGCTCTAAGATGTAGGAGGTGATATGGCTGTCTCCATCGCTGATGGGCTTCTTCCAGCCCAGGGTCACGGAGTCCTTGGTAATCTTCTGAGGTTTGAATTCTGACACCGGGCCAGGTTGTTCTGGTAACCATGGGACAAAGATCAGACATGTAGCCAAGTGGTGATCATCATAATACTGACCTTACCCATCATTTTCCTTTTATAGTCCACATTTTCATACATTTAAATGTAGTTTTGCTCTCATTCAGTTATTTTGTCATTCACATTTGAAATTGTAGTCAAAGACAATTAAAGTTGTAGTATGCAAGTATACATGTAAGTTTCAAAAAAACATTGTGTGCAGAACACACTAAAACAAAGTGATCCTTGTGGTTTTACCTGAGGCTCTGACGGACCCGGGAGTCTCGCAGCCGTCTCCGATGCCGTAGGCGTTCTCAGCCAGCACCCTGAAGCAGTAGGCCTGCCCCCCTTCCAGGTTGGTGATCCTGAATGAGGTCTTGGGACAGTCTGTAGCGACACAGGTCCATGCCTTCCTCTCCGCCAGACGCTTCTCCACAATGTAGCCCTTCACTGGGCTTCCACCATCGATCAGAGGGGGTTCCCAGGTGATGAAGGCATGGCTTCTGGAGGTCTCCTTGACAACCAAGTTGGCTGGAGGTCCAGGAGTAGCTAAGAGAGGAACATGTTTACGTTATGTCCTTTAACTGAACAGTGAGGAATATGTATGGGGGTGTTATGTACCCTACAAGTCAGAATAGTTTAGAAACCTGTAAGTAAAGAAAGTGTAAAAAAAAAATTTCGTCTTTCATTTTCATCTTGCAGTTCAATAATTGTAGAATTAGCAGCCATCAGTTTATATAGTAGTTTGTAGCCAGTCATAGTTAAATGACTTGCTCTTACCGAGGACCTTGACGATGATAGTGTAGCTCTTGGAGCCACTGCTGTTCTCCAGGGACAAAACGTACTTCCCGGCATCGTATCTGTTGACGTCTTCAATCATCAGCAGCGTGTCCCACTCGGAGCTCTTGATGAGCACACCCTGCCTCTCCTTCAGGTTGGCACCCACCTTGGTCCAGGTGACCTTGGGGGCGGGTCGTCCTCTCAGGGGAACATAGAGTCTCATGGTGACACCCGCTCTCAGGACCAAGGCTTTACGCAGGTCAGCGTCCAACTCAGCCTCTGGAGCGACTGCAGGACAGAGTACAGCGTGTTCTCTGATTAAAGCACAGCACCTACAACAACAGCTGACCCATCACAACTTAAGGCAGTAGAACTTACTGAGGATGTCCTTGGGCATGTGGTTCCCTGGGACCTCACTGGGCTCGCTGTATCCAATCCTGTTAACAGCCGTCACTCTGAACTGGTACTCGGTGCTATCCATAAGGCCAGTCATCAGGAACTTGGTGGCCTGGAGCTTTTTGGGAACATTACACTTGGTCCAGTCCTCAGCCTCAGCTCGCTTGCACTCTACCAGGTATCCGATGATCTCACAACCCCCATCGTAAGCTGGTTTGGTCCAAGTCAAACTGATGGAACTCTTTGTGGAATCAACCACCTTGGGGAAGGCGGGTGGGCCAGGAGGATCTGGAATAGGCAGAAAGGATAACATTGATATGGATTCTGTTGTGCATGGCTTAAAATACCAATATATAGTACTGCTATCTACCTCTAGCACTATGACTCAACTACTACTCTGTGGCTTGTGTGTGATTACTCTAATGCACCACAGGTGTGCAGCCTCATCAAGCCCCAGAGTCTAATCAGCCTGAATCAGGCCAGGTGAGGCTGCTTAAACCAGCCATCAATCACACATCCACATACTAATGCAGATGACACAATTGTAAAAGGGCATAATATTTCATTGACACATTTGATAAACCTATGGACCAAACCATTTGACTTACAGACGGGGTCTACAGCCAAGGCAGCATTAGATGCATCGCTGGGTTTTCCCAGGCCGGCTTTGTTCATGGCAATGACTCTGAACTCGTACTCTGACCCTTCGGTCAGCTGAACAGCCTTGATGGTCCGGTCGATAACAGGTCTGCGGTTGACCTTGGCCCAGGTCAGCTCTGTGGCCTCGCGTTTCTCCATCATGTATCCCAGGATGGTGGCCTTGCCGTCGTTGGCGGGGGCCTTCCAGCTGACCGTCATGGAGTCCTTGGTGATGTTGGTGATGACTGGGGGGTCACAGGGACCTGGTACATCTGGAGAGAGAGAAACCCACCGAGGAGAGCATCAACAGACTGATCCAAGAGTTGTACAGTCTATCCCTACACCCTATTTAACAGCTGTAGTCTAACCCTACACACTATCGAACAGCTGTACAGTATAACCCTACACCCTATCTCACAGCTGTACAGTCTAACCCTACACCCTCTCTAATAGCTGATCAGTCTAACCCTACACCCTATCTCACAGCTGTACAGCCTATCCTCACACACTATCTAACAGCCATACAGTCTAACCCTACACCCTCTCTAACAGCAGTCTAACCCTACACATCATCTCTGATGGTACATCTCCCTTGAGGCCCCATGTTATTACCGTATGGGTTCTTGACCATGACGGGGCCGGTCATGACGGTGTCTCCCACTCCATACTGGTTCTCAGCGCTGACTCTGAACTCGTACTCGTGGCCCTCGATGAGTTTCTCCACGTTGCTGTCGGTGGAGTGGCCGTGGATGTTGGAGCTGACCAGGGCCCAGTTGGCCCTGCTTGTCTCTCTCTTGTCGATGATGTAGTTGGTGATCTCAGAACCGCCATCAGCCACGGGCGGTTGCCAGCGGAGCTTCACATGGTCAGAAAACACCTTGGCGATCTTCAGCGAGGCGGGAGGACCTGGTTTGTCTGGAGGGAGACACAAATCATTAAATAAGACATATAGCACCCCCGAGTTCAGAGTACTTAGCCCTTGTATTTTAGCCTATGTTGTGATGATAGGGTGGAGATCATACCTAACACCTTGACCTTGATGGTGGCATACTTGGAGCCATTGATGTTCTCAGCAGTGATGGTGTAGTCCCCAGACTCCTTCCTGGAGACACAGTAGAGCTCCAGCAGGTGGACATGTTTCTTCTGACTCATCTTCATGCCCTCGGCCAGGACAAGAGGAGCTCCATCCCTCTTCCAGCTCACCTTGGGCAGAGGCTTACCGAACACCTCAGCGTCTAGGAAGACATTGTCTCCAGCCTTCACCACGATCAGGTTCTTCATGTTGAGACCTAGCTCTACACGGGGAGTAACTAACAGACAGAGGAACAACTTCATTAATGGATGCTCAAGGTAACATATGTAGCAAAACAGACAATTTCACTGTTTTGTTTAAACTAATTTCAAGTCAAATTGAAACACACCTCACAAAATAAGTTTCCTTATAAAAAGAGAAACAATTCTATGATTCTATTAAACCATAAAAAAAAACAGCCTGCACAAATCAGCAGGATGTGATGACAGCATACCATTCTCTGCAAAGACAGGGATGGGGTCGGACAGCTCCGAGGGCTGGCTGATGTTGATGGCCGTCTTGGCGATGATGCGGAACTGGTACTTCTGTCCCTCCTCCAGGCCGCTCACCACGTAGTCCTCTGTCTGGATGTTCATGCAGTTAGCATTGCAGCGTGTCCACTTATCCTCAGGGATCTTCATGTACTCTACGTAGTAGCCAATCAGCTTGCTGCCTCCGTCGTGTTTGGGACGGGTCCAGATCAATGAGACAGTGGACTTGGTGACGTCCATGGGCTCTGGTTTACCTGGTGGGTCTGGAGGGAACGAGACAATACAGATATACAACTAGTCATAAACCCTATCAGATACCACAGCAGATGTACAACTAGAGGAATACACCCTTTTAAAAATAGGCCAGTGCATACCAACGGCTGTCCTGGCTGTAATGAAGTCGGTCTGTTTGCAGGGCTTGCCCTGTCCAGCCTGGTTGGTGGCGGACACTCTGAAGGTGTACTCCAGGCCCTCGATGAGACCAGAGCAGGTGTACTGGGTGGATTTCACCACAGATTCGTTGGCCTTGACCCAGAGAAGACTGTTCCTCTCCTTCCTTTCGATGCAGTAGCCGGTGATGGCGCTGCCACCGTCGCTGCTGGGCTTCTCCCAGGATAGGATGACGTAGTCCTTGTTGATCTTATTGATCTGGAAATTTCTGGGCTCACTGGGAGGATCTGGGGAAGTGAGACAACAGTCACACATGTGTACATTGAGGTATAAATATACCTTTAAATACTTTTTACTGAATATATTTCACACATTAGGAAGACCAAAGAAATGACTCACCGAATGGATATCTGGCGATGGTCCTCTCTGAATAGATGGGCTGGGAGATGCCAAAGCGGTTCTCAGCACGAACACGGAAGCCATACTCTTTCCCAGGGGTGAGTTTGGTGACCCGGAAGCTGCATTTCGTACAGGAGGTGGAGGCGGTGAGCCAGTCTCCCTGACTCACGTCACACTTCTCAATGATGTAGTTGGTGATGTGGCTGCCTCCGTCCTCCTGAGGAGGGTTCCACAGCAGGGTGCAGGCATCCATGTCCAGCTCTGTCACCTCCAGGGGTCCCTCTGGAGGACCAGGGATGTCTGGGAGGACCAGAGGGCAGCCATGTTAAATCAACTGCTAAGACTAAAATATACCAGACTAAGACTTTATAGTGATGGGTACTACTGACCCATGACGACAACTTTGAGGATCTGGTTGATCTTGGATGTGCTATTCTCAGCAGACAGGCTGTAGTAGCCGCTGTCGGCCCTGTTGACGTTCTTGATGGTCAGAGTGCAGGTGGTCAGAGTCTTGACAACAGACAGGCGGTCTGACGTCAGGACGTCCTCGCTCCCTTGTTTCCATTTGCAGAATGGAGCAGGTTTTCCAGCCACGATGGCTTCAACCACCAGCTTAGATCCAGCCCTCACTGTAACAATGTCCTGCATGATGATCTTAGGAGGCACTGGGTACAGAAAGAGAAGCAAATGTTACAGCCTTGTTCCTTCAAACTTGATCTCTTGAATTTCTATAGTAATGGGCCCAGATGAAGCCTGGTGTGTCTATGAAGTGCACATGTAATGCTGTGTCTATGTAGTGTTTATGTAATGGTGTGTCTCTGTATTGTGTATGTGTCCTAAGTGTGTATGTGAAGTGCATGTGAACTCACTGAGCTGCTCCTTGACTTCAAACACGCCCTCCGCCTCTCGGGCCAGGCTGACACCGACTGAGTTCCTGGCAGCGACTCTGAACTTGTACTTGGTTCCCTCCTTCAGCCCCACCACCACAATGGTCAGGTCTTTGACCACAGAGTAGGGGGTCCACTTGTCCTCGGCACAGCCTTCCTCCTTGTAATCCACCACGTAGCCGTTAATCTTGGCTCCTCCGTCTCGGAGGGGCTTCAGCCAGCCCAGTGTGGCGCTATTCTTGGTGATCTCCAACACTTCCATCTTCTTAGGAGGGTCGGGTTCACCTGGTCACACGGTGTGGGATTAGGAACAGAGGAATACAAGCTATGTTCACGATTGCACTCATCAAAAAAATAAGTAACAGTAACTAGTGAAGAGTAAAATAACCAAAACGACAGCCAAGACAATTATGAATTAATTTAGCAGTCACAAAATACTCAAAATTTGTGAATGTAAAATAAACTAACGGCTTTCTTCCATTTAAAATAGATTAATTGAAATGTGTTTTAGGATAGAAAACAATGGAATTGTATTTTCCACTTTGGCCTCATCTTAGAAACATTAAAACAGACATGATATTAAAGCATGGTAAAAGTGTTTCTATGCTACCTAAGCAGTGCTACACTTACTGATGGGATCCACAGCCAGGTAGGACCTGGGGGAGTCCTGAGGGACACCGATGCCGTACTTGTTGCAGGCCATGACTCTGAAGTAGTACTCGATGCCGGGGTTCATGTTGGTGACCTTGAAGCTGGTCTTCTTCAGATCCTCGCTGCACTTGTTCCAGGTCTTCCTGTCCACCTCACGCTTCTCCACAATGTAGTTGAGGATCTGACTGCCACCATCGTTCTCTGGAGGAAGCCAGGACAGCTGAGCAGTCGTCTTGGTGACATTAGTTGCGTCCAAACCGCCAACAGGTCCAGGAGTGTCTGTCAAACACACAATACATATTCCATGAAGGAGCCTTTGAAATAAACGACTGATGTAGAGGTGGTACTATTGTATTTCACAGCTCTGGGAACATTAAAATGCTGTTTCTTACCCAGGACTTTGACACGGACGAACACAGCCTTCTCTCCAGCAGAATTGGACAGGGACAGAGAGTACCTTCCAGAATCCTCTCTGGTGCTCTCAGGGATGACCAGGAAGGACATGGTGTCCACCTGATCGATGTGACCCCTGCGGACCACGTTGTCCACACCCAAGCGCTTCCAGGTCACCTTGGGCGCAGGTCGGCCTCGGATGACAGCAAACAGCCTGATGGGACATCCGGCCCTGACAGACAAGCCCTTCCTCAGGCTGGCGTCCAGGTCGATCTCTGGGGCCTCTGTTGTCATGGAAACACAATCCAGAGTCAGGTCAAGTCTTCTCTTTAACATCAATAACAATTGTGCATAAACAATATTTGCAGGAAAGTGTGATTAAAAGTGAAAGTGCAAATTAACAACTGTCTCACCGAGGATCTCTTTGGGGGAGACGGCCTCCCTCAGGTACGCGTGGCGTCCCCAGCCAACCTGGTTCTGGGCAGACACCTTGAAGTCGTACTCCAGCTTCTCATCCAGCTGTCCGATGGTGAACTCAGTGAGGACCAGTGGGCCATGGGTGTCGATCCTCTTCCAGCCCTCAGAGGGCTTCTCTGGGTCGGCATCGCTCTTCAGCCTCAGGTCCAAGCTGTAGTTGATGATGGGAGCACCACCGTCATACACGGGTCTGGACCAGCTCAGAGTGATGGAGGTCTTGGTGCTGTCAGCCACCTTCAGGAAAGCAGGGGGGCCAGGGGGCTCTGAGGGCAGCACACATAATAGAATACAATAGAATATAATTAGTCATGAGGAATTCATCCAGCTAATACATGCAATGAACAGAAAATAACACAAGCTCATCTATGTGTTTATTTCCCAGCGATTACCCACCGATTGGATCCTTGGCAGCCACAGGTCTGCACGGCTTGCTGGGCTCTCCCAGGCCCACCTCGTTCTCAGCCTTGACTCTGAACTGGTATTCGTGGTTGGGGATGAGGTTGGTCACCTTCATGCGTCTCTCTGAGATGGTACTCTTAGTGCAGGGAACCCAGCGCACAGCTCTCTTCTCCTTCCTCTCCAGGATGTAGCCGGTGATGGACTTTCCTCCATCATTCTCTGGAGGAGCCCAGACGACAGTCATCTCCTCTCTGCCCACCTAGCGGAGAAGCACATGGGTGTCAGTCTAACTATTTATTAGTAGCATCGTGGTCTCATTGATGAGGAGTGGTTTTACTTTTGCAGTATAATACTAAGACATTGTGAGTGCCCTTCAGCATCCCTACCCTGAAGACTCTACAACAGGGCTTCCTCATCCTACCTTGGAGACATCAGGGGCCTCGGGAGGTCCAGGTTTGTTGAACTGGGTCTTGACAGTGACAGGCTTGCTCTCCATGGCTGGGCCTGTGCCCATCTTGTTCTCAGCTCTCACTCTGAAGATGTACTCATTGCCCTCCACCAGGCGGATAACGTTGCAGTAAGGCGTCACCACAGAGGCAGAGTATGTAGACCAGACCATTCTTCTGGTCTCACACTTCTCCAGGATGTAGCTGTCCACCTCACATCCACCGTCATCCTCTGGACCATCCCAGATCACTCTGCACTTGTCAGCTCCAATCCCGGTAATCCTGAGGTTCCTCACAGGCCCGGGGATGTCTAGCACATTGACGTTTGCGTACGCTGTGAAGGTGCCCACAGAGTTGGTGGCACTGATCACATACTTGCCCGTGTCTGTACGTTTGGACTTGGTCAAGAGGAACTTGGAGTAGTCGATGCCAGTCTCATAGCTCATTCTGGGGTTGTCTCCTGTTGCTTTGTCCTTGACCCACTTGACCTCTGGTTGGGGTTTTCCTCTCAGGCCAGCCTCCATCCTGACAGACTCTCCGGCCTTCACAGTCACTGTTCCTGCCAACTTCAGGTCGAGCACTGGCTTCTGGATCTCCTCCCTCACCAATATATCACAGAGTTTCACCCAGCCGCTCTCCCCACCCTCGTTGACTGTCTGCACCCTGAAATGATCATTCAGAAACATTACAAAACATTATAAACAGGACTCTTAAGACATTAGATTAGGTTATAATGGTATAGATGCTAAAATAATGCCACAGTAGTTGAAAATAGTAATGGACACATAATGCAACAGACCTGAAGGTGTAGGTCTGGTTCTCAGTGCACTTGTCGGCCATGAAGAATGTGTTGGTGAGAGGACCAGTGTTGAGTTTCTCCCACTCCTCGCCATCCTTCACCTTACACTCCAGGTTGTAGGAGATGTTGCGGCTGCCGCCATCAAAATCAGGCTTCCTCCATCTGAGGTACACATGGTTCTTGCCAATATCAGTGGCCCTGAAATTCTCAGGCTCTCCAGGATTCTCAATGGGGTCGATCGCCAGCAGGGGTGTCTTGGTCTCCACAGTGGGCCCCGGGCCTATCTTGTTCTCAGCACACACACGGAACAGGTACTCCTTTCCTTCCATGAGCTTGGCCTTGATCATGCGGTTGGTGCAGGTGGATGAGATCATAGACCACATGCTGATGCTGGGCTCACGGCACTCCACAATGTAGTTGGTGATCTCAGAGCCACCGTTGTCTTTTGGAGCTTCCCAGTTGACCATACAGGAGCCCTTGGTGGCGTAGGTGAGGTGGAGGTTCTGACAGTGGCCGGGTCGGTCCAGGACGTTGACTGTGATGATGCAGGAGGCTTCGCCACCCTCATTGGATGCCTTCAGGATGTACTGGCCGTGGTCGGCTCTGGTGGCCTCCTTGATCTTCATGTGGACCACTGGGAAGTTCTGGGTGATGGTGATGCGTTTGGTGTTTTCCAAAACTGTCTCTCCTTTGGACCATAGGACCTCAGGGTCTGGACGAGCCCTGATGTAGCCTGTGATGTTGATGTTGTGTCCGACGCGCACAGTGAGACGTTCGCGGCAGGTAGCCTCCATCTCTACCTCAGGTGGAATGAGGATGTCCTGAGCAGTGATGGACTCTGGGATCTCTCGGGATTCTCCGTCTCCGATCATATTAGAGGCAAAGACTCTGAACCTATATTCCAGCCCTTCTTCTAGGCCCTTGACTCTGTAAGCACACTGTTTGATGAAATCATCCAGGTTCACCTTCTTCCACTCCTCACTATCAGCCTTCTTCAATTCCACCGTGTAGCCCAGAATGGGGCTACCTCCGTCTTTGTTAGGTTTGGTCCACACCAAGTCAGCGGTGGACTTGCTATAGTCCTTGACCTTGGGGTTGACTGGGGGGCTCGGTACTGTGATGGGCCTGCAAGGCTTGCATGGATCCGAGACGGGAGAGGGACCACTGAATCCAGCAATATTTTCAGCAAATACTCTGAACTCATAGTCGTTGCCTTCAAACAGACCCAGAACTCTGTACCTGAGGTCCTTGCAGGGTGTCTTGTTCACACGGATCCACTTTCCTCCAATGTGTCTGCGTTCAATTATGTAGCCGGTGATCTGGCTGCCGCCATCAGACAAAGGCATGGTCCAGCCAACCGTAACGGCGTCCTCTGCGATGTCCGAGGTGTGTGGTTTACCAGGGTGGCTTGGGGCCTCAAATGAGTGCTGGGCGACGGTGGGCTTGCTCTCCAGAGGAGCACCAATACCCATTTTATTCTCAGCACGGATTCGGACCACATACTCCGCTCCCTTCTGCAGACGGGAAATCTGGAGTCTAGTCGTGGTGCTGCCAGAGCTGACTCCTCCCCAGGTCTCCTTGTTGGATTCTCTTTTCTCAACAATGTAGTTGGTGACTGGGCTGCCACCATCATCTTTGGGAGGACGCCATTCGATCTCCATGGAGTCTGGTGTCACCTCCAGGATATTCACGGGTCCAATGGGAGCAGCGGGAACGTCCAGAACGGTGACACTGAGCGCTACGGTCTTGTTTCCGGCCGGGTTGGACACCGTCAGCAGATAGATGCCAGTGTGGTTTCTGGTACAGTCGCTGATACTAAGCACAGTCGAGAAGTTGTCAGTGTCTATCTTGATGTTACCCTCGGTGGTGATCTCCTCTCCCTCGATACACCACTTAGCAGTGGGAACTGGGATTCCTCTCATGATGGCTGGCAGCCTGATGGTGGTGCCGGCCTTGACGATGATGCCCTCAATCAGCTTAACGTCCACCTCAACGATGGGAGCAACTGGACAAACACAGACACATAGAAGGCCTTGTAACTACACTGAAGTTATATAAATGAAGTGATTACATCTGTGTGGTTATAATATAATAATGACGAAAAAGATAAGAGTGAAGTTGGGTGATGGCTCACCGAGTTTCTCCTGGCAGAGGACGGGAAGGGTTGTGTCGGGTCTGCTGAGGCCAATGGCGTTCTCAGCTCTCACGCGGAAACGATAGGTCTTTCCCTCCTCTAGGCCAGTCACATGACTCTCAGGGATGCTCACGGTCTTCCACTCATCCCATTCCCTCTCTCCCTCCTCCTGGTACTCAACCAGGAAGCCAGTGATGTTACTTCCTCCGTTGCGGTCAGGCCAATTCCAGACCAGCCACACCTCAGTCTTGTCGACATCGACGTGATGCAGGTCCTTGGGTGGGCCTGGTGGGACTGAGGAGCCACAGACAGATGATATTACATTGGACCACAGATAGGTATCCTATCCATGAATACATGCTATGGATCACCAGTGTTACTCACACAGGGGGTTCATGGCCTTGATGGACTTCGGTGTCTCCACATATTCACTCCTGCCAAACTGGTTCTCAGCAGCCACACGGAACAGGTAGGACGTTCCTTCCATCAGGTGTTTGGCCGTCATGCTGCGCTTCTTAGAAGAGGAGCAGACAGGCACCCATTGGGCTGAGGCTGCATCCTTCTTCTCCACCACAAAGTTAGTGATGCGGGCGCCGCCATTGTCCTCTGGGTCTTTCCAGGACAGGTAGGCGGAGTCGCTCCTCACATCGGTCACACGTAAGTGTTGGATGGGACCGGGCTTGTCTGGAAAACACAGGCAGCATGTTAGAGCGTTGAGCAAGGCATTACTCCTGCCAAGGGTAGTAGTTTCCATTCCCACTGGAGCCACCCATGGTTACAATGTGTTGTAAGATACTTTGGATAAAAGTGTGCACCAGTCATCATTATAAATTATTATTATCACTATAATGTTGAGATATAATATATTTCGTAAGGCACTATGCACTTTAACTCGCTTTATTTGAAGTCAGTTAATCTTTGCACTTTTTCCCATCGCCAAAGTTCAGTATTTACATTATGCCATATTTAACTAACTAAAGTGAACACTAAACTAAAGTGAATCAGGTTGGTCTCTTACTCAGGACTAAGACTGTGCAGGTCACAGTCTTGGATCCGGCCGGGTTCTCCACAGTCAGGGTGTAATCTCCACAGTCATCACGGTTACAGAACCTCATCTCCAGCTTGGTTCCGCTCTGGTTGACCTCGATGTCAGCTCTGGTGGGCACCTCGGCCTCGTTCTTCTTCCAGGAGACATTGGGGAAGGGGATGCCCTTGATCTCAGCCATCAGGGAGATGTGAGTCCCAGCCATGGCCTTCACCTCACGGGTCATCGCAGCATCCAGGATCAGCTCTGGGGGCTCTGTGGCACAACCACAGGGGGTCAGAAGAGATTAAACACACCAACATAGCTAGTATTGAAACTGATCTTCAGAACTCTGAGATATCCAAACATCACCAAGAAGAGGTAACTCACCGAATCTGTCCTGAGCTCTGACAGGCTCCACTACATTAGCAGCCTCAGATTGTCCAGCGGTGTTGACGGCCATGACACGGAAGCGGTACAGACCTCCATCCTCCAGGTTGATCACCTTGAACTTGGTGTCCTGGCAGGAGTCTGGGGTCTGGTTCACCTGAACACACAACCAGTAGAAGATTAGAGATCTCTCAATGATCTCTCACAGTCTTGAGGAGAGCATGACCACATTGATCCTACCTTGGCCCACTCCTCGTCCCCTGCCTTCTGGAACTCTAGCAGGTATCCCAGGATCTTTCCCCTGCCGGTGTCCTTTGGAGGCTGCCAGGACAGAGACACAGACTCCTTGGTCCGGTCTACGGCCTTGGGGTTCACAGGGGGGCCCGGACAAACTGGGACAGACAAGACCTTGTTATTACCCACCTATCTACCTGTACAGCTATATGTACTGTATGTATATGTATATGTATATATATATATATATATATATATATATATATATATATATATATATATATATATATATATATATATATATATATATATATATATATATATATATATATATATATATATACATACACACACACACACACACACATATACATATATACACACACACACACACACACACACATATATACATATATACACACACACACACACACATATATATACATATATACACACACACACACACACACACGACGGCAGAGTATGGACACCACATACTGCTACTACTACTGTTATAATCTATATACATCTAGTACTACTACTGTTATAATCTATATACATCTAGTACTACTACTGTTACAATCTATATACATCTAGTACTACTGTTATAATCTGTTCTAACAGTAGTACTACCACTCCCAACACACACACCTTGGCAGAAGTCGACGAGGGCTGCCAGGGTTTTGAGTCGGACCTTGGGGTCGTAGGTCCAGACCAGCAGCCTCTTCAGGGTCAGGCTGCTCTCCACGGTCAGGTT
>OMNR01033515.1:0-19051 GCA_900303205.1 Mora moro
TATCTTACACACACGCACACGCACGCACACACACACACACACACAGAGGCATGCACACACACACACACACACACACACACACACACACACACACACACACACACACAAACACACACACAAGTGAAGTGAAGTAGAAGAATGGAGAGGAAACGTTAGACAGAGACTAAGGCAGCCAAAAAGTTATTTTTTTTCTCCCTCTTGGCAACAGCAACCCTTTTTATAGTTTTTAAACATTGTCTACAGTCATACAGAAGTGGGGTTGCTATGGACACAAAGTCCAAACAGAAAGCAGCTAGGTTAAGCAGTGGGTGGTACGGATGACAAATATGTTACAAGTTAGGTCAAATGCAACAAGAAAATTAAACAGACAGATAGGTAGCATTAACACTTTTAGCACCCTTAATGAACCCTAACTTTTAGCACCCCTAACCCTAACCCTAACCCTCCCTGAATGACAGCGATATTTTTGTTACGAAGCCAGTAAATGCTGTCTATTGCCCTTAGAATCAAGGCTCAATACAGCACATTTACACTGAAGCCAAGTGAGTGTCAAGTACACACCCAGTAGAGACAGGCGTCGCACCCATTTTGTGTTTTCCCTGAGCTGCAGGGGTTACTGTGCCACACACGTTCAACAGTTCACAACCGATTAACAAATAGAAGCACTACAAGCTGTTTTCTTCCAGTCCGCAGTCAACACAGATATATTTCTGACTACATATGGATATTGGTATCGTATGAGTGCATAGATAATTATGTATACTCTGATGTAATATATAATATAGATCATGTATAATTGTGGCTATTATGGTCATTGTGATGATGTTATGATTATTCTAATTATGATATCATCATCGTTATTATTGTTTTTTTCATAACAATAGATAATTGTGTGTTAATTGTTATACATTTATGTGTTTTTATTCATTATTATTTGTATTATTTTTATGGTAATATCCAGCAATGCGAATTATACCATAGCCATTACCAACCTGAAATAATAAAGATTGCCCAAACCCGTCTAATCAGCTTTCGTCAGCTCTACTTGCAGTTAGTGCGATCTGGTGGACAATCACGTCAACTACAACCAATTGTAGGGGGGGGTCGCTCATTCTCTCAGGTCAGATAACGCCCCTCGTCGGGAGATGAATCGGGTGAACTGCAGCATTTAAACGCCCTGCTCTTCATATTGTTCCAGTGTAGAGGTCACGTGGTAATAACTTCATCTCAACGCGGTGTTATGCACGGCGTAATCACTGCGCTCCGGGGTCACTCTGCGCCTCGTGCGTCGGCGCGCCGGCAAATGACGTGATGACGTCACGGAACGGCCGCCCCGGCGCGGCTTGTCACGTGTGGCCTCGGCGCGGTGCCGTACTAGTGGTGCTAGCGAGTTGGCCCGGCCGAGTGGAGCTGGCTTCACAGCAACAAAAAAAAAACATATAGCTTTACCTTTTAACCAACACACCCCGGTCAACCATGCCCCCAAAGAAACCAGCCCCAGCTGCGGCCAATAAAAAGACCCAAGAGAAGAAAAAGGAAAAGATAATTGAGGTAAAAACCCACACTACAGCACGCTGCTGCCAGGCATGGTTGAGTTAGGGTATAGGACGGACTGAAGCTAAGTGGCTCGCTATATGGGCTACTAGCAGTCCGGCTAAGGGATACACTGCAAATGTATATAACAGCCATCTGCCCGTTCTTAAAATGTCCTGTTAATTTCTAGGCTCATCATTCGGTGGTATTCCGTGTTAAGACCTCGAAGCCCTCATAGTTGTCTGGACAATTTTCCATTCAGAAGTACATTGATGTAACGCTAGCCGTTAGCTCGTGTGTTTCTTTCAATGCTGGCCTGGTTGCTAGCAGGGCCAAGTAACTTAATGTTAACGTATAGATTCAACAACTCAAACGTGCCTCCTCACACACCGGTGGCCGGGGGATTTAACAAGCTGAAACGACGTTGTTTAGGTAGGTTATGTATTCTTATATAGGCTTATATAGGTGTGAGTACAAACAGATGGACAAGTTAGCTCCAGGTGGTTTCCTAGGCCCCTTTAAGTTTGCTCAGCACCGATATCAACACAACAGGATTCTCAATTCAATCCGACCACTTGCTCTTCAATTGATGTGATTGTTAAACCATGGCAGAGTTCACCGTTATTTCGGGGTTGACGCAACTGCTGAACGGCAGTGGATGACGCTTCAAAGCCTCTCACGGTCGCTGGTTTGTGATGTCGTGATAGTTGGATCTTTTTTTTAGAGTTTTACACCAGATTTAACTTATCATGTAACCATACCTGCTATTTGACAAAGCACAAGCACTCCCCTCTGCCGGTTACCGACACTGCTACTTAAATAAATAGACATGAACGGCTCACAAAACAACACGTGCACTTTGAAGTCAACTTGACGACTCATTCATTAGCGGGATGAAACAAGGCAGGCAAAGCATTGAGTACGTGTGTGTAAAACAAAAAATCCCTGAGAACAATGTTCTGATATGGAATAAAATAAACCCGAATATCACAGGTGTCCTATCGCCTGTGATATGATCTGTCATCCACCAGACAAATAGGCCTATTCGAGATATATCGTATATCATTGTAGCAAAACTGCCAAGATCATGTAAGTTGCAACATTCAGACCGAATGTAGGATAAATATGACTGTCTGGTTGTAACGTCCTGACTTTTGTTGTTTTCCAGGACAAGACATTCGGTTTGAAGAACAAGAAGGGAGCTAAACAGCAGAAGTTCATCAAGAATGTCACGCAGCAGGTTAAATCTGGACCGCAAGGTGCCCGATTGGTGAGTACAGGAGGTTCCCTTTTAGTTGTAAAAGATGCCTGGGCTCAAAACACATTTGCAGTATATTTTGCACAGGTTGAAGTATGCCGCCACCCGTCCATAGAGGTAGATCTGTTGACTGTCTGAAGTTGAGTCAAATACAGGATTGAGGATTTTTTTTTTTTGTGTGTATAAAAGCCTGAAGCAGACAAGGGAAGTAAGAAGGCCGATAAGAAGAAAGAGCTGGATGAACTGAACGAGCTCTTCAAACCTGTAGTCGCTGCCCAGAAAGTCAGCAAAGGTAACAGTAATGTACTCCTGTGTTTCACATACATTGATTTATTTGTGGCGGCCCACCACGATATCAACATTGACTGCCACATCTTACTTTTCAATTGTTTTTACTATTTAAGTAGTCAGAAGTAATTTTTTTTATATTTCTTGCATCCCTACTCTGCACAAATGTGTCTAAAACTGATGTATTCAAGTTAACTGTATCTATCTATGTTCCCCCACACAATGTATTCTGTCTGACTCCTACACAAACAAATGTACAGAGTGCTTTGCAGATGGACGTTATGTAGATGTAGGTTATATTTGCATGAAAGCTTGGGTATAATGAAATGCAGCCTGTTACTATAGTCTTATAAATGGCACATGGGGCAAAAATACATTTTACGATGCTGTGATCAGTATTTAATCACGTTTTTTTAAATGTGTTGAATAGCCAACGCAGCCGTTTTCCTTCTGCTGCAAAAGTACAACTTTCCCACAGAAATGAACAAGTGTGGGTGTCACACGCACTAGCTCATGTACTGACGCTGCATGCCATCAGCGTCATCCTAGAACTTCAAAATGTAAATTCCACGGTAAAATGATGCTGACAATCTGCAGCTGGTGGATAGGCTCCTCATTGTGTTGCTCTCTGCAGGTGTGGACCCCAAGTCGGTGCTGTGTGCCTTCTTCAAGCAGGGCCAGTGCACCAAGGGGGACAAGTGTAAGTTCAGCCACGACCTCACGCTGGAGAGGAAGTGCGAGAAGAGGAGTCTCTACGTGGACGGCAGGGACGACGACCTCGAGAAAGGTCCTACCCATAATCCTTTTTCTCGTGTTGGTTTTTTTGTGTCAGGGGTTTTTAAACGCAGACGCACACGCAGACAACATTTTACTGTTATTGACTACATTTACTCTTGTCTAAAGACACCATGGAAAACTGGGATGAGAGCAAACTGGAGGAGGTGGTCAACAAAAAGCACGGGGAGGCTGAGAAGAAGAAGGCCAAGACGCAGATCGTAAGTGGGCTCAGGCGTGGAGGATGGAGGGCCGGGAGCGGCGTGGCAGAGGAAGGCCGTCGTGTGGTGTTTAAGCGCCTGTAGGAAGAACATTCCCCGGTCCACACTGTAAAGGTTCTGCCTTTTTTGGCGCTTGAGGTCAGGCACATATCTAGCGCGGCATAGATCAGCTGCTGTAGTGATGGATTGGCCTGATAAGCGCCAGCTGGGAGGAGTAGGGTCCAAGAGCCAGATGGAAAGAGATGGAGGGGCCTGAAAAGCTGGCCGCGGCGAGGCGGAGGAAGCCAAGTTTCAGACGGGATGCTCAGTCACTGTCATTACCATTTAGAGTCCAGGTGCCATGTTCAGTTCCCATTACAAGTCTATGTAAGGGCATGCATACATGCAGACTCACACTATCCTCGGTAAAGTACAAGACAAACACAATTATCCTTTGCATGTTATGGTGTATAATTAAATGTGTTTATCGACAAGACAAACAAAAAAAAAGCACCATTAGGCAGTAACTTTGCCTGGTTATTTAAAAATAATAACCTTTCATTGTTTTAAAAACTCATTCCAATGCAGGTTTGCAAGCACTTCCTCGATGCCATAGAGGGCAACAAGTACGGCTGGTTCTGGGTGTGTCCAGGAGGGGACGGCTGTATGTACCGCCACGCTCTGCCTGCGGGCTTTGTGCTCAAGAAGGACAAAAAGAAGGATGAGAAGGAGGAGGAGAAAATCTCGTTGGAAGAGCTGATTGAGAATGAGGTAAAGCTGGGTAGTGGTTATGTGTAGCGTTCAACGTCCGTTATTAACTTGCACGTGAAAACAAATGAAGACAATTATTAGTATTAGTGAATGTCGTTGGGTAAATATGCAAATATTATAATTGTGCTGCTTTTAAATGATCTCTCCTAGCGTGCTGCTCTGGGTCCTAATGTCACTCGTATCACCTTGGAAACGTTCCTGGCCTGGAAGAAAAGGAAGAGGCAGGATAAGGTTGGACGGCATCTTCTATCCCTGTTGTTTTTCTGGAATTAGGTTGATTTTAAACATTTATCTGCACTTAACTCTCCTGTCATTAATTATTGATTCTATGCAAGTTGATGTCTGATTCAATTTGCGTTGTCGTTTTCTACAACAACTTATGAGTTCTGATGAATTAATATTTTGTTTGATTGACAGGTGGAGAGGGCAATGGAGGACATGGAGAAGAAGAGGGCTGACTTTAAGGCCGGAAGATCGTTAGGGGTATGACTCAATCGAATCAACAATACGAATACAAAATTGAGAATCGTGTTAAATAAAATGTTTAATAATGGTAATGTAATGTTTTAGGTGAGTGGACGTGAAGTGTTTGAGTTCCGCCCTGAGCTGGTTGACGACGACGACGACGAAGCAGATGATACTCAATACACCAAAGAGGAAGATGATGATGATGATGATGATGAAGAACAGGTAATTATAACACGAGTTCTAAAAGCTTCAGTCATTGGTTAGATGCTCTACACAACTGCTGTATGCAATTGTGGAAGTCATGGTCAAGACTGGGCATTTGTTTTAGTCCATGTATCATTTTCAACCGTTTCTGGTGTTATGTGATTTGTTACTGTAATATATGACCACATTTTCTTAACTTATCTTATAATTTATTCATCTTTCGACCAATGCATAACATACACAAAATGCATGTTTTGTGACAACATGCTACTGGTGCTCAGTTTTTATATGAATTAATTCTTCAAGACGCATAGTAGACACCGGAAGACGGGTTTTTACGGGGAATTCGGGACTACACATATAGACAAATCAAATACACATTTACTAATGTGCAGTGAACCCAAAATATCATCACATTATCGATTATCAAGGATTTGGATACAAATGTGATCATTGCTATTGCCCAGTTGTATGGTTATATATTCAAAGTGCAAAGTTATATAGCAAATCCTAACTACCAGTGATTCCACATGCATAACGTAAATAAATATAGTTATGTCGGATGTTTGAACCTGGTCTGTCTAAAACCTTTTTGTTACATTTTCTATACAAGATGGATTCTACAGAGGTCCAGGACATAGACCTATCCCGCTTCGTTCCTACAGAAGTGGATACCAGTATCGGTATCACTGTGGCAACCATGGACCGCTTCACCTCCAGGAATAAGACCAAACCTACGGCAAACGACGACGGTGAGACTCACTTAACGACCTTTTTTGAGTTTTTGTAATACTGTTCTTTGCCCCTGGTGGGGACGTAGTTGGCAGTTTACTTACTAAAGACACTGTTGAAATATTTTACGGACACAGAATTTAACAGGTTAAAGGGCTGTTATTGGGGTAATGTTGGATTCCATACATTAATAATATGGCTGAAATGTGCAGTTTGGAAGGGCTATGAAAATCTCACTATTTTTGTCTCTTTCCTGTTCCTCTCTGCCTACAGAGGAGCAACTGAATGGCGCGTGTGGAGGAGCAGAGGCCAACGGGCTTGCCGAGGAGGACGACGACGACGACAACGACGACCAGGGAGAATGCGACCAGGAGGAGGAAGAGGAGGTGCCTGTGGACGAGAACCTGTTCACAGGAGAAGATCTGGAGGAGCTGGACGAGGAGCTGAACACACTGGCGCTAGAAGACTAAAGGGGCTGGGGAGGACAGGTGTGACAGATGTTTGGGGGTCGACCAATGGGAAGAAGAGATGGATGCATGGCGCAGGAGGACGGAGGGAGGAGATCTGATCGCATGGCCTGACTGACGGGACGGGTGCACAACGACCAAATAGTATCACTAGACAGACTGACTAAATTGAAGACATCAATTGACACAGACACAAACTCAATTGGACAGACGGGTAGGTAGTGCGGAGTGCCACCACATTCTCAAGCACTTGACAATGTTCCAGTCATTTTTAAATTCAGACTCCAATAAAGCCTGATTGTACGATGACATCACTTCCTGTCTCTGCCCCTTTGTTTCCCGCCAGCTGGTCTCTTGTCTCCTTCACCCCTGTCTCCCTACCCATTACACAACTTGGCTTAATTTCCAAAATCGGACTGATTGGAGTTTACAAAGGCCAGCTTTTCAAATAATCGTTCTGGACGGTCAAGTGTTTTTTGCTGCTTGCTAGGTAGCTTCCATTGATTTTAATTGGACAAATGGAGGTGATTTGGGTTATAGTGAATGTGCTCTACTACTTGTTAACAAGTGTGGCAGGATCACCTCGGATGATAATGTTTAGGCACTTACAAGATGTAATGAATATTGGCACACTTGGTTTGAATTCTATTTTTGAAACTAAGAATAAAGCAAAGTATTTGAACGGTAAAAAGGTTTCTGGAAAATTATCCCAAGTCATTTTGTATTTTATTTTAAGCCTTGACAAACTGTTTAGTGGTGTTTTGGAAACTAAACTATCTCTGGCATGTAGTGGAAATACAGTCACAAATGTCACTGTTTACCAGCCCAACATTGTAAATAAGTGTGCTCTCATGAGTTACATGCTAGAAGAAATAAAGATTGTACATCCAATGTGTTTCATTTGAATGATTTTACATTTCAAATTAAAATGAGAAATTGTTATATGAACAAATTGTACACTTTGTAGTGTACATAGACCTTGTTTTTGTAACAAGTCTTGTCAACGTGACCATCCTTTGGCTCTTTAACTAGGCCATTCCCAAGATACATCCTTTGTCTTCCTGGTCTAGGGAAGTGAGACACGGCAGTCACATGATCAGTAATAGTATTGACTGTACAAAGCCACAAACAGACTGCAAGACGCTGAATATTTGATGTGGGTGGCCGTTTTATCAATACTGGAAGTCTGCATGGAAATTGTTCTATTCAAGTATTTATATACATTTTAAAAAAGACTGATCGATGGAAAATGATGCGACAGGACAAGCAGGTTACGGTTATCTGTTTATTTTGCAAGAACATACCTTCAAACTAAATGAAGAGACTTGGAGAACATTAATCTCAACTAAAATTGAATGAAACTAGTATAACTCGTTATCGAGGGTCTAATTTAGTGCTAGAACACTTTGCAGTGTCTACAAACACGAATATTAAACAAGGTTTGTAGCCAAAACACAAATCACGCATGAAATGCTTTTTTTGTCCATTAACGATTAGATAATTTCAGAATAAGCAGTTGTGTACCCCTAACTTGATCTGAACATGTGTTATGGATTAATGACTTGGTAATCGTGGGGTAAGATATTGTTTTCTTGTAGTCGTACCAGAAGTTTTAATAACATGAGTCTTTGAGCACAACGTGTGAATTGTCATACAAAAAAAAAAAAACACGTTGGTTTTGGTCACAGGTATGTCACAGCCTAGGTATGACATGACTGGTCACTGGAAATGGTCAGACAGAGGTCAAAGGTCGTGTCTGGGGTCAGGAGAAGGTCCAGGTGTCGGTCGGTCAGGTCAGGTGTGTCATTGTGTCATGACAACAGTCTCCTAGGAAACAAGAAGCTTCAGAGTTATCAACATACACAACTGGTCCTTACAGAAATTCAACCAACTCATAAAAGACATGTGAACATAAGCGAAACCACCCTTGAAGGATAATGGAAGCCTTTCCAAATATAAATCTCATTATCACCTCTGGCCAAAGGGCAATATCAGAAAATGTATTTAACTAGCTTGACTAGTTTCATGCCAATACTCAATGCATGATTAGTTGCATTTATTCACAAGGTCATCAAACTTTAATTAAATTAGTTCTGAATGAGTACACAAATTTGGTCCGTATACTGGAGAATTTACCCACATGGGCTGAAACAAACGTAGGGTTTCGCAATTACCGTCTCTGATTTGCTGAAAGTTAGTGCCATGTTAAATTAAAGGCCAATTCATAGTCCAGCCACACAGTACTGGAGCGGCTAGTGTGCGAGGTGGGATGCGAGGCAGTGGGGGCCGGAGAGTATTAGATACTTACCTCGGGCTCGGATCCGTCGCAGGACAGGGGGTCTTCTAGTACGTGCGTGGACGTTTGTGAGACTCTTCTCTCGGGGGGTCTGCCAACATCACCTTCATCCTCACTCCATTGACCATGTGCCCGTGGAGCGCTGCCATGGCCTCGTCCGCACACTAGGAACAGATTCAAGTGTCAGCTTCAATTGTTTCCAAGTGTTTTACATCCAGGACTGTACTGGAACATCCAGTACATTATAAAAAAGGTATGCAACTCCCATCCCGTCTCATGGAAACATGACTGGACATGATGGTGAAGGATTTGTTTTTTGGCCAATTAAAAGAAAAAGCCAATAAAAATAAAAATTCTAAAAGGGGCATTACATCTTTTTCTCCCCATCTTGGTAGCGCCCTTCCCCCCCTAAGCTGTGGTGTCAGCGCCTCACCTGTTTGTCAGCATACTTCATGTATCCAACCTTCCTCCCAGGGACCAAATGGACCTCAATTAGAGAGCCATATCGACTAGAGAGAGGCAGAGAGAGATGTTAATTCAGAAGGATTACCCGAATTTCTTTTGCAAACAAATTACACAAGGATTTCACATTCTGCGTGTTTTGCCTTCTAAGGCCTTCACAAATCAATACTGGCAATGAAAAAATAATGAGATAATCGTTGGATTTTGTGTTGCCCCCGGCACTTGACAGGTACGCAGTCCATCTGTAAATATGGACGGGAATGTTTAACAGAAACTTGAGGCAAAAATCAATTTGCTCCAAAATAGCCTTGCTTGAAGTGCAGTAAGCTTTTGCGGCCTAAATGTCTGCAAAGAAATGCATGATTTATGCAAATATAAGTATGACTTTTACTTGATAGTCTAATCTGTTGGCTAGCCGATGGGTTGTTGGAAATAACACATGACTATTAGTGCAGTAAATTGAGGCATACCAGTCTCCAATTACCAATTAGCTTAACGAGCAATTAGCTTAATGAGCGTTTGCCTGTCATTCACTGTGTAGCCCAGAGGGAGAGTGATGATTGCATTTCTGATGAGCTCAGGAAAAGTACAACGCTATAATGGAGCCCAAACCCCAAGTACGACACTAATGGAGCCCACCACCTACAGCTTCAAACATTTAAAAAAGACGCCATCCTGACTTGAATAACGTCACAGATTTACAAGGAAAGCAATAGCATACAGGAATGTTGGAATGTTATGGCTGCTCGGACGGTGTGAACAGATCATTAAATCTTGTCCATTTAGGATGAAATAAGTAGCAGGCTAATACATCTTCTTCCATTTCATTTCATCAAGACAACCAAAACGAAGTCATGTTCAGTATTTGTGGATACTAAAGCATTCATTTTAAATGAAAAAAAAAATGTATATGAGGGAAGTTTAGACCCCAGCTCAACATTGTCGTTGGTATACTTTGTAAACCTCTCGTCATGACGTAGAAACATGCAAAATGCCACAACAAGTCAAATGGACATTTACCAAAAGACGTCTTCAAGGACATCCATGGACAGAGGGGAGGGGCTGAACACAACGAACAAGCGCTCCTTCACCTTGCTGTCTGGGGGCGCAAGTTTCTTGATGGAGGGCAGAGAGAGATCTGCCTGGATGCGTGGAGCTGCCGGGGCCCCGGGGAAACTCTGGAGAGAAAAACAAAACGCCGTCGTCGTCGTCTTTTCAAAAATATCTCGAAATCCATGAAGCAAATCAGCATTTGGTGGGAAGGGACCCGGACAGCCTTGATAATTCTCATTCATTTCTGCTTTGCATTGACAGACACTAAAAGGGTTATTGAGCCTGAGTTAGACATGGCAGGACTGGAGGTGCTGGGCGGTTTAACAAGAGAAGATGTGAAAAGTGAGCATTTCTTTCCACCTACATGTCAATGCTAATGAACCAATGAATAAATGCATTTGGAGTGGACTGAATTAGTGTCATTATCATGTGACAGACACCCATTACAACCACTACATGGATTACTTACTGCAGCCACATAGTTTACGTACACCTACACAATGAACTACAGTCGGATCACTACTTACGGTGGCCGTTTTCAGTAACTGGCTGCCGGACGGACCATTCCAGAGCGTGGACATCATCTGAGCAGCTACAAACTGCATGGCCATTCTGCCTACGGGGCTTCACGTAGAAGAGAGACGCACACAAAAACATAAACATTAAAAAAAAGGTACCAGATAAACCCGACAGAACCAATGTAGTAGTGAGAAAAGTTGCGTAGTACAAATCACTTTGTATGCAATGCACGTATCCATGCATACCTGTTGCGGTCGTCTCCGTCGTCGATGTAGGACACCGCCAGTCGGTTGCCGGGCGGATACTCAAATCCATTCAGCTTCTCTTTGGCATAGACTGCCGAGCCAAGGTTGTTGTAGCGAATCACAGCGTGACCTGGGAGCATAGCACACAAAGATGGTGAGAAAATAAATAAATAAATAAATAAATAAAATAAAAAATTAAATAATCAAAATAATAGCAATAGTACATATCCCGCACGCAGTTTGAATCGGTCCATGTGCAACCACAGACCTCCGCACCATTAGGCTGTCATGTCATCGTGGAGGTCAGAAGATGCCAAGTGAACACGGCACGGAGGTCTCGCAGCACTTTGGCTTGTCAGCTTAATAACTGCATAATGATGATAATGACTTTCCCATCAAACACTTTACTACTGCTACGGGGGGGGGGGCGTCGAGGAATCAAGCAAAGCACTTTGACCGACCTTTGCTGAGTCCGTAGGCGTCCCTCTGTAGCTCACAGTAGTCCATGCCGGGGATGATGTCGAACAGCGCGAACACCTGCTCCTGGGTGACGGCGGCCCTGGACGACAGCATCAGGCAGCGGGTCATGACGTCACTGGAGCGGTAGTCTGTCATCTGGTAGTTGCCAGGGTCGGCTATTACATGGGGGGTAATTTATTCATATATGTTAAATATATATTTTAAAAAATGAAAAAAAAATTAACTAAATGGCGACAACACTGACAACATGACAAACATATTTACACAAACGTATGACATTCACACGCATGTCGAGAGAAACAACTATTCAGTAGGAGGTGAAGTCCTAACAGAAAATGCTGCATGTAATTTAACTAACATACCCCACAGCTTGCAAATAACCTATACATGTAGTGTTCTTCACAGTACACCTCCTATTCCATGGGATTCAGCCTGCGAGAACAGTAGTACCCAAACAACCGAGAAGGAACTTGGCGGTGTGTACCTCCCATGGCGAATGGGTACGGGTTCATGTTGTCGCCACCGTGTTGGTCAAACCTGGCTCCTCCTCCAGCGTACTCCCCATCGGCAGAGTTTGTTTTGCTGCGGGGTTCAGCCAAGATGGCCCTGTAACCTGCCCAGGTGAACACATCCAACACGAACCATCATTTATCTCTGCATTGAGCCGTGAGGCCTAAACAAACAAAAGCTTTCCATGAGTGACAAGGACACTTTTATGCTACACCATTCACATTTGAATAGCATCACCACTAGTTAATAATACACATAGTGAGACCTATTGTGCCTTTTAAACCCTCTTACCTCTGTCACAGTTCTCTATGGCCATGGCCGCCTGGGATGGCTTGTAGTATCTAACATAGCCCAGACCTTTACTTTCTCCGGTGAACTTATTCTTTATGATTACACAATACTCAATATCGCCATACTCCTAAAAAGAGAGTGAGAGGGGGATATAAACATAATGCATCATGTATCATGGCAGCAATGAGAATCTCATCTCACAATGTCGAAGGTACAGAGAACCATGTGTCAGGCAAGGTGTGTAGTTACTTTAAAAGTTTCTTTCAGGTCATCTTCCGTGAAGGTTTTAGGGATCATGACGAAGATTCTGGTCAGCTCCTCGTCCTCGACATCCCGGTGTCTCCCAGATGATCTGGACTGAGCAATAAACACCTAAACAAAAAACAAATATGTCAGGATGACTGCGGGTGGTTTTTGCCAGAGAAAACAAGTGGTTTGTAGACATCGTCTCTGTAAGATTGTAATGCATCTTGGAAACGACGTATGGGTTTATGTTCTTTATTAACCAACACGTTAACTCGGGCTCTGCCTGCCTCGGGTATGCCCGAGTATGGAGGAACACTGGCTAGCTCATTTAATCGGTAAAAATCGCTGTTCAATTCAACATATTGCTATAATCAGAGCAAACAAATTGGATATATTGCATAATCACACATCAAATGATGTTTGGTTAAAACGTCAACAGACACTGTAACGCTAAAGCTGTTCTAATTAACGACGACGGCCGCCATGTTTGATGTTGTTACTGATGTGTTTGTTACTGATGTCCAGTCGAAACAAAGCGGAGCTCTGAGATGATCTGAGTCTCTCCGACCAGTGATTCCGAGTTGGACGAGCGTTCAATTCATTGTGAACAATGCAATCTCTCTCCGCGTTTCCGAGTGGTCTTGAACGCAGTAAGGTGTGGTGTGGTGTGTGTGTGTGTGTGTGTGTGTGTGTGTGTGTGTGTGTGTGTGTACACACACACCGTGCGCTACGTGCCGCGCGGCATCATTAAGCAATAACCAGATGATCCCATTACAGGCTCACGGACGTGATGCGCCGCACGGTTACCTTTATGGGCTTGGTCCCCTCGATCACCACCTTGCCGTGCATTTCCTCCATCGCCAGGCAGGCCTGGGAGGACTTGGCGAACTTCACATAGGACACGCCTTTGGACTCCTTGGTCTGCTTGTCTTTCACCACCCACACCGCCTGTATGTCCCCGAACACGGCGAACGTGTCTCGGATCACGTCCTCGGACATGGACCGACATGTGACGATGAAGAGGCGGCTGTTGGGGGGCTCGTCTAGGTTTTCGGTAACCTGCTTGGAAGAGTAGTCCTCCATGTCTGCGGCCTGCTCTCTCTCGCTCTCTTCTTCGCGTGGTGGCGCTCCGCCGCCCGTTATATTGAACATCGCCACCTACTGTACAGAACCTGCATTGGGTGTCAGACAAATAAGGCATTTTAATACAACAATAATACTTTAAAGGTGTGCATTCCCTGCAGAAGAATTACTCAAGTGAATATTTGACTTCCCTAATATATATCGAGCAGCCTATAGTTTTCAAATGACAAAATAAGCTAATATTATCCACAATCAAGTGCACAATATGTATTGTCCAGCCGTCTAAACGTATGCATAGCGACACCAGAGAGTAGGCTAGGGCTATGACAATGTATGTTATTATCATGAAGGTTAATCAGGTTAATAAAAACGCAATGAAAATTACATTTAAAAAAATGACTATGAAACGACGTCTCCTAATAAGGCGTGTGTGTGTGTGTGTGTGTGTGTGTGCGTGTGTGTGTGTGTGCGCGCGCGCGCGTGTGCGTGCGTGCGTGTGTGTGTTAGGTGCCTTTGTGTAATTTTTACACAAAACTTATAATAAATCAGTTCAATTTGGTAACGAAACGTAAGCTAAAGGGTGTATAAGGGAGTATAATAATTAGTGTTTAACGGATTACGTCGACGCAGGAAGCGACGAAAGCCGACACGTGACAATATGACGCAACCAGCGCTCGCCTCCATAGTAAAAGTGACCTTCTTTACGTCCGCTATAACAGTACCGTCGCTGCAGCGAGCGCAGATTACACCGGCTTGGCCACTGCAACTACTACGATTTAACAGCCTTAACACCCAACCAAAGGTACGTTCGCTGTGTTATCACCATTATAAACCTAAACTATGTATGAATAAATACATTTTCAGTCACAAGTCGTTAGTGAAGACAGAAGAAAGCCCGCAGATTCGCCGGTTACGCTTCTGCCGGCGTGTAGTCTTGTTGGAGAATAGCGAAGCTGCGCCAATGCGTAAACCCAACGCCACCATTCATGGGGTTTAACGGTTTTATTCAAGGGCAACCGTGGATCAAGACGCGTAACAGACGTGCCACTCAGCAGGAGGGACGAGGAACATTCATTTTCCATAGACCGCTCATTCGTTCATAAGTTGATGTTTAGGGTCCATTAAAGCGATCTTGTAAAACCTTTTTTGGGGGGAGCCCGGCCACGTTAAGCACACTAGCTAGGCCAGGATAACCATGACGCTACACGGCTACCGGCGCCGCTACCGGTTGAAAAGGGGCTTATTCTCTTCGTGTGGGGAAAAAATACGAGCGGACTTTGACTTGAGAGCCGTGAATATGTATCCTCTTATATGTTCGCTGATATGCATTACCGGTGGGGATGATTAAAGTCAGCCTAACCGCGGCGTGTGTGCCCTTGGTGGTGATGGCGGGGTACCCTTACCCTCGGCCTTAACCCTTAGGTCTTATTGTAACAGCCGAGGGCCCTCAGCAGGACCATCGCTGGGCTGTTTCACACACACACAGCAGGGGATCATGATCATGGCGAGCGACTAGCGTGGCTTTATGGGTCAGTCGTCGTCCTTGAGTAAGGGGGCCCTTAGCAGTTCACCGCGATGGCGACTCCGCAGGGTCAGGTGCTTAAGGACGACAGGTAGAGACGTCTGGAGTAGTTTTTTGACTTGGCACTTTTACAACACACGATGAGCGTGGATTCCTTGTTGGCTTATCGCATTGCTTTTTATTTTTATTGGGTTATCCGCGGTACTATTAGCTTGGCCTGGGCCAAGCTAATAACGGAGAGGTTGCCAGATTCCTCGGATTCCTCAGGCGATATTTCCGAGGAATCTGGCAACCTCTTTTTATTAGCTTGGCAACCTCGTGATTTTTTTTCACTAGTTCATTGGTGACAATGACGGTGACATTTGACACATACAGATGTGTCATGTCTGGCTATATTATACATTTATTTATTATTATGCCTCCACATAATTCCGATTATATGGTTATTGTGCATATTGGTGATTGGCAGCTTCGTGGTCGCTGAAGTGCTCCCCTTGGAAGTTCTGATTGTGTGAAGGTGATACCTCAGATGACCTTCGCAAGCTGACATTGACGTGAATGCATTTTCCTGACTGCAGCATATTAAAAAAGCAGGCCTACTCATAAAGCAATCCTGGTCTTTATTTCTCTTCTGCTCCTTGTTACTTCCTCCAGCGAACTATGGGAGACATTGCAAAGGGAAAGAAGGCCTTCGTCCAGAAGTGTGCCCAGTGCCACACTGTTGAGAACGGTGGCAAGCACAAAGTGGGTCCCAACCTCTGGGGTCTCTTTGGGCGGAAGACGGGCCAGGGAGAGGGCTACTCGTACACGGATGCCAACAAGAGCAAAGGTCAGTTGCCGCTGAGCTTTGATCCTTATGGTGATAACGTCATCGTTTATCTCTGAATCTTTCTTTGTTTTAAAACATGCGTTGGATGATGATGACGTATGGCGTACAATGCACATTGAATCAAATTGTGTGTTTACCGTACTCAGGTATCACATGGGGCGAGGACACCCTGATGGAGTACTTGGAAAACCCCAAGAAGTACATTCCCGGAACCAAGATGATCTTTGCCGGCATCAAGAAGAAGGGGGAGCGCCAGGACCTTATTGCATACCTGAAGTCGGCCACGTCATAAGAGAATCCCAAGAAGAAGAAAAAACGATTTCATTTCACTGTGGTTTTTAGTCTTTTCATTTGCTTAAAAAAGAAAAAAAAAGGTTCATGCTAGGTTGATTTTGTATAATAGGTGACTTTTTTGCCTTTTTTATTTTTAATGGGGAAAAAAAGTGGAAACGTTTGCATGTTCCTGCTTTTCCCCCTTTTTTCATCATTCAGTGGAGAATGTTGTAACTTAATTGTTAAGGCTAATAAGTGATTTATTGTAAAAAATGACCTAACATAAACCAAACTGTATATTTTTCTGTGTGCGCAAGCGTCTGTACCTCAAAAAAATGTAAAACCTTAATTACATTAGAGTTGGAGAGAGAGAGTTAACTGTAATGGGTCTTGGACCTTTCACATAGTCCAATGCGTCCATACGTCCAGTATGTTTTGCTAGAAGAGCCATCAGCCATTTCACAAAAATATAATATAGGAAGAAATACGATCTTGGTATAGTGTTGGAGCAATAAAGGTTTTGGGAACGTAGGATTATTTCGGCAGCTAACAGGTTTTTAACAACATCAGAACTCGGATATTACAAATGGGGGAGGAGGGGGGAGGGGGTGTTGACGCCTCACATTTGGGCCCCAGGGTTAAATCTGTTAAGTTGCATGTTGAGAGATCACCAGTGTCATGAATGCGGTTTCTATTCACCAATGGCAGGTTGAATGTGGTCTGTATTGATGGCCTGTTCATTGCCTATGGCCTTGTTCAATGGCTCCCTCTACAGCTCGCTCTCACATTGGGTGTTGGATTCAAGCCCCGAACTCGAGCTCTTTCCCTCCTTTCTCTCAAAGCCATTGATATACAGTCAGATTGTACAACAGGCAGCGTCGGGCTTCCTCTTAACTACCATCTGATGTAATGCCTGGCCAAGCCAACGGCCTGGTAACTGGTTGCCAATGGACGTGACAAACAATATCAATGGTACTACTAATGAAAGACTAATGTTATTTACCTGGTTTCACAGGTCTGAAAGTGGACCGTTTTAACTTATTTTACTGTACTCCGGCTGTTTGAAGTATATTTTAATGGGAAATGCACATGAGAAATATTCTACTGCGGTATCGATTAATGTATGGTTACGGACAGAAAAGATCAAATAAAATGATGAACACCCTGATGTAGGCTATTCTGTATTATTTTTTTGTAGTATGAAATCAATAGGCTTTTTTGTTTTTATCTCAAAAGGAATACATTAGGAATAGGAATACTTGTATAGGAATACTTATTAATACAGTGTAATTAATGTTCTTCCCCTTTCCACCTCCAAATAACCAAAACCACCTGGTTTTGGAAACACCCAAGATACATTTAAACTGCTCTATTTGCTCTGATTGTGTACTTGGTGTAACAGTGTGGTATAGGACTTATATGCCAATGATACACCCTCCTACGCAGAACATTGTGTCATGATATGTGACATGTTCTATGACGTCTTTCTAGAAGATCGACGTTGTCACTGGTATCTCACTCTGACCAAAGGCCACTTGATAGCAGAGGTGGTTTAGTGCAGGCTTATCAAACACATGAGCACATCAGCTGACTACCGTGTCTCGCTCTCTCCTTTAAGGACATCATGAGAAGATACCTACCTATTACTACGGAATATTTCAATTAGTTTAATTGTAATATTTGTGTCGTCATGGAATGCCTTAAAATCTGCAGAACCGCGTCAACGACAGCCTGTGAGATGGGGACACCCAGTGGACAAAGAGGGTACTTTATATTCAACATGCTGAATGCATAGAAATACATTAAATGTAACGCTCTATTTTTATTTGACCATAAAACCGTTAAACGCTTAGCGTAACGGGGGATGGGGGAACACACAAACACATACACTTAGCCAATGGTATGTGGAAGAGAGTTTCGCTGAAGAGATATATAATTAGCACTGACGTGTTAAAACGACAGGTGTGGCTGCGCTTGTGTGTGTGTTTGTGTGTGTGCGAAATAGAAAGTGAATGGGGGCCATGGGTCAAATGGAGTAAGGAAAGAAAATAAATAGTAATATAATAATAGCTAGATAATGTAGAATTCAAGTTATTTAAAACAACGTAAACGTAATGCAATTGAAATATGTGAAATATGCCATGGCTGCTAGTAAGTACTATAATGAAAAATATACTTTGGTCCAATTGACAAATAAGTGTTGACTTTGACTTTTATAGATTATTATATTATTATACTATTTAACTATAATTCTATCTTTATTTGTATTACTACTGTTCATTATTTAATGTCCATAGACCCTATTATTAAAATGTAAGTTATTAAAGACATCAATGTCAAAAATAATGTCTCTTGGCTTTCTTTAGGTCTCCTGTCGTACTACAAAAAATGCCTCCTTGTGCCGTAATTAGTCAGCTGGTGTCGTAATGTGATACCGTGAGGGATACGTTCACCTCTAAATGACTTTCTTCTGAGAATTGCACAATAAACAAAATGAAAAGGAAAAGAAAGAGTCTAAGACTCAGACTCATATTTATTAATTATAGG
>OMNR01033517.1:0-16072 GCA_900303205.1 Mora moro
CCCCCCCTCCCCCCCCCACCCCCACCCTCCCCCTCCCCCTCCCTCCCCCCCTCCCTCCCTCCCCCCCTCCCCCTCCTCCACCTCCACCTCTCTCCACCTCCACCTCTCTCCACCTCCACCTCTCTCCACCTCTACCTCTCTCCACCTCCACCTCCCTCCACCTCCACCTCTCTCCACCTCCACCTCCCTCCACCTCCACCTCCCTCCACCTCCACCTCCCTCCACCTCCACCTCTCTCCACCTCCACCTCTCTCCACCTCCACCTCTCTCCACCTCTCTCCACCTCCACCTCTCTCCACCTCCACCTCTCTCCACCTCCTCTGTCCATCTTCTGACACTCTGGCGTTTCATCATTTGTTTCATTCATTTGAATTATTAATTTGCAGTAAATATATTTGTATGACATTATATGACATGCTTTCTGAAGATATGTATATGTGTTCACATTTAAATTCATTTGTAGAGTTTATTTCATAACATCAAATCATTGGACTTGACATGACTGAACAGTATATTAGTGATGCATGGTTGATTTCATACTGGATAAAACTACTCAGTTATTCTGTAGCCTAGTTCCTACTTCCTGACATTCAAACCTCTATTTGATGTGTTTGCTAAATCAGTAGGAGGTAACTGAGCTACAAATCAATAATATGGCTTATTCTACTCTTTTCTCAAATATTTTATAACTGTTATCTGATGTATTTTAGTGGCATGGTTCATTTTGGGCTGTACTTTATTTGCCACTGTGTGGTACGGCAAGCCAACACATTTCATATCTTCACTCACTTGTTCTCACTGCCTTCAATTAAAGCAACCCATTAGCAGGGAATTGACATGAAAACATTGTGAAATGAAAGGCTGACTCGATCTCCCATTAGAGACGCTCCCAAATAACCTTCTTTTTTGCATGATAGATATCATTTTTATTTCATATCTGATGTCTTTTTTTACTCTTGTACTTTATTGCCATTGGAAAGTATTTGAGTGCCTGGAAAAACGCTCTAGAAATGAAGTGTTAATATTGAATGTATTGTGACCATTATTCCGTGTGCGCGTGCCTCCCTCTACCATCTTCAACATGGAGCCCTGCTCCTCTGTCCTGTATCTCGGAGCTCCACCGCATCCCTGCCTGCATCCCTGCCGCTCTGTGTCCTATGGCTTTTTATTCCTATGTGACGTTGACACGAGCTCACATGGAACCAGAAGCCATGTTATACACGGCAGGCGACGCCAGAGGCGCTCCTTCGGGACGACGTGTCGCCAGGTTAATGTTTTCCCCGCGGTAACGATGAGCCATCAGGTACTCATCCGGCAGATGAGATCGCTTACCGAAGGCCCCGAAGCTCAAGTTGCCGCGTGGTGCAGCTGGTTTAGCCTGGAGACACACCGGCCAGTTCTGCTGCCGTCTCCCAGACACACAGTTGGGAACATAGAAATATATGAAGTAGAAGGTAAAGAAGGAGACAAGAGCAGGGAGAACCGATACAGGTCTTTAATAGCCAACGTGAAACGGGCACTTGGTGAACCACTAGATTGCATTTCCCTTTCTGCTTGCTCTTTGTCTCTTATACACATTATTAAAATAAAACTTTGACATGAAGCATTACACCAGAAAATAAACTACCTACATTATTATACAATATAAGATACAGTATAAACAGGATACAGCACCTTTTTTTTGTGTTCTAGCAAATACAATTGATGAATAAAAAGTTTGAGTACGGACACGGTGTGTGATTTGTGTGTGTGGCAGTATCAGTGCGTTGGATGAACTCCTAATACAGGTTGGAGGACCGCTGCGTGTCCTTGTATGCACCTGAGTTCATACCAAAGATAACCTTAATGTTTCTATCCTATCAGCCAACACGTGGACTACTTGGAGGGTACACAGTATCATTACCAAGAAACTACAAGAACCAGTTACAGTTGGATTACTGTCACCGCTACAGATCTCGCGGTCCTTGCTGAGGACATTGGCATTCACATTAGCATACAAAAATTACATGTCGCAGCACCATTTTATGTTCATACCAAGGGCTAATAAAATGAATGTCAATGTAGTACAGTAAAGCAAAATGCAAAAGGCGAAACATGTTCTGCTTAATATTTTTGTGTAAGCATGTACAAAAAACCCCAAAAGGTGCACTGACAACAGTTCCAGATTAGTTCAACTCTCATTCTGTCCTTTTGCACAATAAGACAATAAACTCTTAATGTTTTGTGAATGCAAAACGTGCATCTCTTGAAAAAATATAATGTATTTTCAAGTATTCTGTTTTTCTTTCCTTTACGCGTGGATGAAATATAATCTCTGAATGGAAATTGTCCAAAAAAAAGAAAGAGCAGATAAACGATAGCCCAACAAGCATAATCATCGTTGACTCAAAGTTAATCAGTCCTCACATTTGTAAATTTGTGTTTGTAATAAAAAACACCTTTCAAAAGAAGACATAAAGTGACTATACAAGTATTAAGAATTTCATTTCACAGAAAAGAGCTGTGCAATCTCATTCACCATAATGAACTGTCATAATAATTTGTAACTGCAAACAATACAGTCTCTTTTTCACAGATCCCACAGCCCACCCCTCAGTTCATAGATTCCGATGTGTCCTTTCTTAAAGGAATCTTAAAGCTAGTGAGTTTTTGGCCAAATAGTTGGCTCAGGAGGTGGTTCTGAGACTCTGCGGTCCGGTAGGAATGGCTTTCCATCGACCTGACTCCCATCTTCGGCCGAGGCTTATTCAGGGAATTGTTCTTCGGGGCCGTGGACCCCTTAGATACTGGAGACTGCAAACAGCGGCCTAAAGGTCCCTTTTTTGCTTTGCAATCCCCATTCACATGGGCTACAATCTCTGCTTTCTTTGGTAGGCAGTTGTCAAGCAAACCTCTCTTGGCCTGCAACCCCAGGTTTAACATTTTGCTCTTGGAGATAATCTTGTTGCTCACAACGTCGTCCCTCACTGAAGAGAGCACAGAGTAATCACTCGGCCCATCTGGTTTCCTTTGTGATGAAGGGCTCTCGCACTTGTTGAGGCGAAACTTCTTCTTAGCCTTCGCATCGACATCCAGATTCTCACGCGTTGCAGGAGAGCAAATTCTTTGCGAGCAATAAGGAGACTTCATCTCCTTTCTTTTCTTTTGCTGTCTTTGAGACTCCCTGTCCTCATTTAAGTCAGAGCCATTTGATGACCCTTTGTTCATCTGAGTCGGTTCTGACGGCCTTGGAATGGTTGTGCTGGTTTTACAGCCTTCGTTTGTTTTCGTTGGGGACGCTTTGTCTTTTGTCGGACTGCTCGCTTGCAGCTCAGCACCGTTTGATAAAGTATCCTGCTTCTCGTCATTGCCGGTATTAGGCTTGTTAGATTCTTTCCCCTGGCTATCGTCTCGCTGTTGATCTACGTGAGACTTTTCTGAGGTCTGGGTGTTTGCTACAGTTGTTAAAGCGGGTGAATCCTCGCTAGATGGGACTGGACATCTGCTCTCTGACCTTTTCTCCCTGGCACCATCTGTGCTACCGTGGGCTGAAGTTGGCTTTTCTTTCACTCTCTCTTGTCCTACGTCACTATTCTCTTTAGACGCTAACCACCGAGACGTTGTCTCTGCTGGGATGCACACCGCCTCGTCCTCCTCCTTCACGTCGCATAATTCAGAAGCAGGTCTTTCACGACCCTCTTTAACTGGCAGCGTTGGCAATGTGCTGGGATCTACTCCCTCTTTCTTCGGTGACTCAGATTGTGAAGATTCGTTGTGAAATGAGCATTGATCAAGTTCACCAAACAGGTCTGAATACTCCTCAGCATCGTCCTCTGTTTTAACACTTGTACTTTGTGGGTCGTTTCGGTACACGTCGGTACTCGTCTGCGTGGAGTCATCTGCCATGGATACGTTTGATTTTGAAGACGGCGTTTCAGAATTTGTATTCAAGTGCAGGGAGCCGACGCTGGCTATCCCACTGTCTGAGCTGTTTTCTTGCAGACAGTCATTCACGATTTTCCTCTTCTTGCTTGCAGGCAAGTCAGATGTGAGGTTGTCTTTGGAGGCTTTAGATGCTTTAACAGGTCTCAGTACCCCTTTGAACTTGAAGATCTTGTTTCCGCCCAACAGATGTTTCTCCATGTGACGGTCGAACTGCTCCTTTTTCGAAAAGGTGTAGTTGCATGTGCTGCAAATGAAAGATTTCTTGATCACATGCATGACATCAGCACAGAGCTCACAGGTGTAGAGGGTGGTATGTTTTGACTCAAAGTCGTCCATCTCCTCGTGAGCTCTCTTCAGGTGGTCCTTTAGTTCTTGGGCCTCCTGGTAGGAAACCGGACATTTAGGACAAAGGAAAATCTTCTCCAAGTTGTGAACCACGAGATGTCTCTGAAGCTTAAATGGCTTTGGAAACTGTTTTCCACAGTGATGGCAGTCTCTGGAGGGATCTTTGCAGTTCGGATGCATCTCCACATTTTTAGGCGTTTCTGTTTTGTGGAGGACCTCGAGTGGCTTCTCACTTGTTCCGTTATTGCTTTTGGATTTGTGAACTTTGGGTTCCATGCTCTCTGCAGCAGTAGTCTTCACTTCCCCCACAGGTACTTCATGAACTGCTGATTTCTCCTGCACCTTGGGGACTTTGCTGGATTCTTTGTTGGCTTTGGAGGGCCGGTGTTGCATAATGGAGGTGATGAAGTTCTTCACGGCTGTCCTCTGCATAAAGGTGCCTGGAATCCCTAACATTGACCCCTGTGTCTGGCCCTTCCGGGCGAACTGGGTGGCGTGCTCGCGCAAGTGTTCATTGTACATCCAGACATCTGATATCTCCTTCAGGCACATTCCACACGTCCAGATGCCTGCTTTATTCTTGGCATGTTTTTCTCTCAAGTGGTCTCTCAGTTGCTCCCTGGAGCTGAACTTACGCTGGACGCACATATAGCAGGTGGGAGGTGGGGAAGGGTTGTGGGAAAGCTTGTGAAAATTGAGCTCTCCCAGAGTGAGGAACCAGGTGAAGCACACCTTGCACTTGTACTGCTTGTCCTTGACCTTCATGCTGCCGTCCTGGCGTTTCCTGCCCCTGCGCTCTGTTGGTTTCTTGGATTTCTCCATGTCTTTATTCTCTATGTCTCCAACTGCTATCGGAGGACCCACTGTGATATCTTTGCTGGACTCAAAGAACTGGATTTCAGGCAGTTGAAATGTGGTCTTGATGTTTTGAATGTCTATGCTGTGGAAATTGGGTACATTGTCTGTGACACTTGGTTCTAGAGGTTGGGGGGCAGGGGGAGGCTTCGCAGAGCATTGGGTGGTTGTCACATCTTCGTTGGATGAGATTTGGTCAGAGGAAACCTTTGGCTCAGTAGGAAGGCTATCAGGGTCACTCAAGCCACTCCATTCTATTGAGGATTTATCAATAGTACTTTCAATTGGACTTAAGTGGTTGCTGCCAGGCTTCTCGTGGCTGTCAGGGGTTTTTCCATCATCACTGACACATTGATTGGTTTCTGACGCTGTCTTGGCATCCCCCTTCAAGGAGCTGTTGTGGCACATATTCAACATGATGGCGTCGTCAATCGATATCGTCTCATATTCACAGTGGTTGCTCTGAGTGTTGTTTAACGTTTTGTCTGTTTGATTGTCGGCATATTGGTCTTGAGAAGGAGGGCAGTCTTGTAGCGCATGTGAATCAGGTGATAGCTTCTGTCTTTTGTTTTTCTTGCTGTAAACGCGAGGGGGCTTTTTCCTCTTAATCTCCTCGTCTCTGGGGAAGAGCTGTGAAAATGTGGTATCATCGTCGAGAAAACCTTTGACAGGGTAGGAGAGAGGATCAGCCTCATCTGCAGGGGCACTTGTTTTCTCACATTCTATCTTGACTGACACTGTTTGAAGTATTTCCTGTGCAACTTTCTTTTCTGGGACTTCTTTCTTCTCTTCAACAACATATACTTTCGCACTTGGTTCACAAGATTCTTCACTCGTCTCCTTGTGTAGAGATACACAATCCTTTCTAATGTCTGTGCATGATTCTTCTCCATTGGCCGTCTCTGTCAAACTTATACATTCCAGCTCATCAGTGTCAGTTTTGTTTGGGTTCATTTCGCTCATTTGAGTGGGGAGATTTGCATGTTTTGTGGGGTGTTTGGGTAAGCCATCCGAGCCACAGTTTGAGGCAACAGAGTTTTGGAAGTCTTGTGTTTCAGTAATTGTCTTGTTTAGCAGATTGTTTATTTTCACTTGGGCTTCAGATGATTTACGGAGCTCTTGAATTCCACGGTTTTCGAATTCCGGAGTTATCGCTTGTAGAATGTCTGTCTTCAACATGTTCAGAAGCTCATCGGAGAAAGGGTCTGTCTTGTTGCTGACCTCACTGATTTTGTTCCTCCTGGCTTTGTACATTTTCTTTACCTTTGCAGACAGGGAAGGCATATGGTGTGCTGTTTCATCTGCTGCCAGGGTTATACTGGTCTCCGTTGCCTTATGGTCTACGACCAAATCAGACTCTGATGCATTCAATGACATTTTATCATTACTTTTCTCGGTATAGAGACTTTTCGAGTGTCCGTGTATTTTGTTCTGGAAGCACCGTTGAGAATGATCTTTGAGGCTTTTCTCAGTAGTCGATGGTGGCTTGGAACTGAGAATATTCCCCTGATGATTTGGATTTTCCAGGAGAATGTTTTTGTCTGCTTTGACCAAATGTTTCATTGCCTTGTGTCTTTTTAATCCTGGAACAGTCCTGAAACACATGGAGCAGATGTCGCAGAATGCTTTCCCCTGTTGCACGTTGCTCTTTTCATTTGTCTTGTTTGGAGAGGTGTCCCCTTGTAGCTGGTTGGGTGTTGGTTGTTGAAGTTTGTTCTCCATTGTCAGTTGTTTCTCAGTTGGCAGTTGTAAAGCATCCACCTTTTCACAGATGATCAGTGGCTTCAAAGTGAACAAGCCTGACGCGTTTTCCCTGTGGTATCTTGGTGTGGTGTCTTGCATACACAGAGTTTTATTGTCATCCGTTCCAGCTTGACCCATGATGTCACCATCAATATGATCAATGGATTCAATGGTATTATGGTAAACCTCCACATTTGTCTTTATATCACTTGAGGAATCTGTGCATTTATTGTGAGGTGGAAAATCTAATGCAATGCATGGATATTTTAGACACTGGCTGTCACCACTGCGCTGGGGTTCATCTGGTAAAGTCAGTTGAGCTGGTGAATCTGACTTTGATGGCATGTCTGTTTCTATGTCTGGTGTGTTGTTGATGAAAATCAGCGCTGGGTCAACGCTGAGCTCACATGGTTCACACGTCTTTCTGGGACTCTTGATCAATTCTTTATCCCCTGCATCATTCTCTGGTGATATTGGGATGTAGTCATAATGATTTAGCTGCGGGGGGTCATTTGAGATGCCATTGTAGTCCAACAGTCTAAAATCGTACAAAGTGTCGTCCCTTTTTGAAACATTGTCTGATGCCTCCAGTGGCTCTGCTGTGCTGTTCAGAGAAAGTGGTTGGGATGCGGAGGCTTCATCGCTGGGCGCTTTACACTCTGTGATTCCCAGATCCAAACGAGGGGGACTACTTACAGGATACCCCATCTCAGCTGTTGTGGTCAACGGCTGGTCGTTCACCACCTCATCCATGTTTTCATTTTCACTTGTGCTTACTGGCGAGGGTGAAGGATTTGTGTTTTGAAGTGGTTCTTGGTCGAAGGTTATACTGTCACATTTGGTTTGTGATTGACATGTATTCTCTTGCACTCCCACGTTTCCCATGGACGCTGGTGGAGAAATTGGAACGACGGGAGGACTGGCAGGTGGAGCAGGATATAACATACATTGACTTTGTTCTTCATCCATATTCCCACTGCAGGATGGACTTTTGAGGCTTGCCATGAGATGTATTTGTGGAAGTTGTTCTTTGCTGTCTTCAACAGTTGGAAGCTCTCCTACTTGGTCCTGAATACTGTCGGATTGAAGGTCAGGTTCACTTTTTGGTGAATTCACTGTATGTGGACCCTCCTGGACATCACTAGACTGTGAAGGCATCATCAACATGCTAGTTCCTCCCTCTGTGGAAGGAGCTTCTGGGCTGTTTGGACCCTGACATTCTACATTGGTCTCCATCAGTATTGGGCTGTAAGGTTTTTCTGTGGTCACTACCTCCATGGACATATTGGCAGCAAGACCAGCACTGTACATCTCAGTGTGGCTGTAGTTTGGATGTGCAACATGACCAACAAAATCATCTTGTTTTGTGACGGTGATCTGAATGTCACTTTTCTCTTGTAGATTTTCTGAACTTTCCACTCCCTGTTCATCAGCTAAGGGTGAATACAGATGAGCACCGTCAGCATGGAACTCAGGAGACCTCTGCAGCAAGCCTGTTTCCATCACATTCTCTATATTCTCACTCAGCTCGATGTTGGTGTCAGCAGGATTGTCTGCCGAGGGGCACTGAGCACCAGAATCACTAGTGATTCCCTTAACTGCCTCTTCTTCCTCCTCTTGACTGTCCATGGCGGAGTGTTTGTCATCGTCGATATTGCTTTTGAAGAGTTTATTTAGATTGTCCAATGCATCGCCGTTCTCAAAAGTGCCCTCGACCACATGTGAGCCCTCCATGCCAATTTCTACTAAACAGTAGTCAGGAGACTCCATCGTGTCCCTCTCCAGCGTAATAGCTTCCTGAAGTGACACATCCTCTGCCTTGGCCCCGTTACTATCGTTCTCTAAAGGGTCACTTGACTGCAATACAATTGGGTGGATTCCATCAGCAATGGGGTCAGTGGTGTTGGACAGAGACAGAGACTGTGACTCATTCAGAATGAATTCAATAGCCTGCTTTTGCTCAATGATATTTGGAGATAACATATTCTCCGTCTCTGTAATGACTTCCCTTTCACTGTGATCTATTGCATCACTCGCTTGACATTCAATTTCTGGATCATGTTGGCTTTCGCGTGGGCTGACATTCATCTGCTGTTGTTCCGATATAATGGATTCTTCTTTGAAAATAGAGTCTGAAATCACCTCCAGGCTTTTCATGAGGTTCTCCGTGTATCTCTTCTCTTCCAAAATGTCCTCCTTTGTTTCTATTGCAGTTTTTTCTTTGTCCCCTGCTGTGTGCTTATGGTTCTGTATTGGCGCTGATTGATGTTGTGTTGAGTGTACACTTGTCGTTATGTCCGTCACGTCGTCTCCCCTCTCACTAAAATGTTCAAGAGGTCCCGGTTCATTATGTGTTGGAGTCTGGGGATTATGGTGCTCCTCAATCAGGTCAAACTGGAATGGACTGGACCACGGTAGAACCTGGTCAGTAAAATGTTCCGATGACATACTACTCACTGGCACAGGACAGTGAATATCCAGTGTGCCATCATTGTCAGACTCATCGCTGAGCCGTAAGGGAGAAAATTTGCTCATTTGCAGATGTTTTGGGGCGTTCTCGGCCAGTAGTGGCGGGCTCTCTATCTTAGTCGTCTGGAGCTGATTTTCGAGCTCACTTACAATTCTCTTAATCTCAAGCTCATCCTCTGACGCACAGCTGTTGAGATTTGCACTGTAGTCCATAATTTTTTCTGGCAGAGACAAAGGAACGTGATTAAAATCAGATTTATTTACATTTGATTTCTCGGCCTCTCCTTTGTACTGAGATATCTCATCTGGTAGCACTGGGCTGACGTCCACCATGAGGCTCCATTCTCGTTGTTCCAGAAAGGGAGAAAAGGACGAATCAAAAGCTTCCTTCTTATCAAGTGCGTTTTCTATTGAACTGAACCCCTCTTTCTGCAAGGGGATGTCTGAGTAAAGGCTATTATCAAACCCTGCCACCGTAAGGTCCCCGAACACAGATGATGTGTCAAATGACAGTGGGGACTTCATGAGTCCGTGGTCCTGGTCCAGAGGGTAGGGCATGAGGTGAGATGTGTCTTTTTGTAGTAATGGGTCGTGGCTTTCGGGTGGAGAGAGGCACACATCATCCATGAAGGAACTGCAGAGAGATGGAGGCTTGGGGGCAAAGTCCTTCCCTAATGTAACCGCCTCTTCCCCCCTGCAGACATCCTCACTGTGCTTATCAAAAAAGTCACTGTCTGACAACTTTGCTTGTGTTGCCTCGCGGCCCTCGCTATCTCTTCTTTTGCATGTCGCTTTTCCCTCTGAGCTTCTCTCCTTCTCATGATTAAAATCATCTTCATTGACAGTGACAGATTGTGGCGAGTCAAGCTGTAGCTGCTTAATATGAGCACGACTAGATTGTGCCGTCGGCTCATCTTTGCGAAAGGTTTCGTCTGTTCTCTGTGATGTGTTCATGTCATAACTACATGTGCGGGTTTCTCTGCTATGTGACTCTGACTTCCATATTGTAAGTGGGTTTTTACATTTCTCATGGTTCTTGAGTGCATAATTTGCTTTAGGTGACAATGACACCAGATCAGCAACATCTGAGCTGGAGTGACGGCTCTTCAGGGTCTTTGAATTGTCTTTGATAGCAGAAGGACCAGACTGATCTGTATTCACCTTTTTGGCAGATTTAGCGAAGGACAGGGCTACAGATGTGTGGGTCTCGTCGTACAACTTGTGTGGCGAGGATCTGTCCACGGTTCTCTGCTCCGGACAGTCTTTTGCCTGCATCTCCATTTTCCGCTCACAGTCTGAGTCAGTGCTTTTGGGACTGCTGATGCTATCGCTAGAAGCACTCACAGATGTACTGAGGTCACTGCTGGTGGAGGACCTGCTGTCCCGCCTCCTGACCTTCTGGTGGGAAGCGTACTCTCTATCACCCTCAGGTGAGAGGGAAACCACTTCACTCTTCTTCACTTCAAAGCACTCTTTGGACTCATGCCTCCACGCAGCCTGTTCCCTTTCACCCCTCGCCCGCCACTTGCTCTCCTTAGTGTAGGTGTATTTACACCGGCTGCTTTGGCTGAAACGGCCCTGGCTCGCTATCTTCACGGGTTCACACTCGTCGTCTGCGTCCGACACATAATCATACTCTCCAAAAGCAGGATTCTGCGCGCTGGGAGTGACTTTGTCCATGACGAGAGAGAACTGAAGGTTTTTGGTTCCTTTAACGTGGAGCTTGTGAAGCTTGTTCTTCTGGTGAACGATCTTGTGGATGAGCTCCTTGCTCCAAGTGCCTCCACTGCTTCGTTTTCGTTTATTCTCTTTTATGGCTTTTGTTGTCGTTGGAGATGTTTGGGTTGCAGTGGATGGCTGGGAATCTGTCGATGCTCTGGATACAGAGCTGTCCTGAAAATTTTTAAGACCACAGCGCTCAGAAAACTTGCTGCTAAGGACAAATCGAGGAGCACGGGAATTGTCATCCTCACTTTTGAACAGTTTACTGGCATCTGTTTCTTTGATGTCTCTTTCCCTGGACTTCTCTCTAGGCATGATTTGTGAATTATTAAGAGAGGTCTCCTTTTTTATTTTAATTTTCTCATCTTTATCGATATTCAGAGACATTTTTTCAAATTTGTTCTCCGTATACTTGTCTGTTTCATGTCTCTCATTGGAGTCATATAGATACTTTGACTCTGTCAAAGTCCTGTCCTCTTTTACAGATTTGCTTTTACAGTCAGTGGCAATGGACTCTTTGGTTTTCAAAGGTTGTTTGTTTGAAGTTGTTTTGATAGTGGTAAGGTCATCGTCAGCAAATGCATCAATAAAACTGCTGTCTATCTCTGCATTATCTGACTGATATCCCAGTCCATTCAACGCTTCTGTAATTAAACTGTCTAGCTTGGCATCCTCCATCTCCAACTCAGGAAGAGGGACAGGTAGATTGCACAAGCTGAGTTTGATATGATCCTCCTTGTTATCTCCTTTTGTTTCACTATCACACATCAGCTCTCCATTTTTATTAAGGCCCAGAAGAGACAGATGAAGATCCGACGGACATCTCGGAATAGACGTGCTAGCACTAGATGTTGGAACTTTTGACGGGTCTGCGTGAAACTTTCTGCCGTCTTCCATCTTGGATATGTCTTTGAGGTCAATGTGTGCAAAAGAATGCTGAGAGCAATACTGCTTATGACCCAGAAATGAGGCCAGGTTGTTGAAATTCTGATCACACTGCTTACATGTCAGCAGCACATCTAACTGGTCCAGATTAGCCGTTGCTAAGGACGTGGCGAGCAGCTGATGTGCAGAGTATGGCGGTGGAGGCTGGTGATGTTCCAGACCAAAGCTGTCCATGTAACCCTTGTTTCCATCCATAGTATTTTTAAGGTTCACACCATTTTGCAGGTAGCTCAGCATGTCGTCTTTTCCTCTGTCGGACCCATAAGGCATATTTCGGGGGACTTCAGAATGAAAATGTTGAGAATTAGTTCCCAAGTGGTCTGATGGCAACTGCGTTTTGGTCTGGTGCTGGTGATAAAATGGCGGAGGGCCACCTGCCTTCGTCATCTGACTGTCCTCTGAGCTATGGTTGACAGGACTGGTTGACGCTGGCGACAGCGAGGAGCAGGTACTGCTAGAAGTGGGGTTATGAACCGGTGACGGCAAAGGAGAAGGCAAAGGGGATTCATACGGGGACACCATCATAAGACCGACGGGGGCTACTTGTAGCGGCGGGTAGCTATAGTTCCGGGACGGTGCTCCTGGAAGAGTTTGGTTCATTCCAAAGATAACAGGTTTATTTTTTGGCTCACAGACCTGTGTGTGGTTCACCTCTGCTTTGAAATTTGGCATTGCACTGCTGCTGCTCTGTTTGATAGTGTCCTGTCTTTGGTTAGAAAAAACATCATTTGTTTTATTGTTTTGAAAGGAGTTTGGAGTTTTTATGGGAGCATTCTTATGGGATTTACAATCATCCTGCCAGTCAGAGGGAGAAACCATGTAAGCCAGTTTTTGGTTATTTAGTTGCCTCGACAGCTCTATTTTGTTCTGGCTTGCAGTGACAGAAGTTTGGCGTAGCTGTTGCCAGGGCAGTATGCCATTTTTTGATGAATTTGGCCTTTGGTCGAGTGCTGTTTGGTTTTGGAACTGAAACTTTTCATTCATATCAGCAAATGGGATTGCGTGTTGCTCAACTGATAAATATGTCGAGTGTGGTAATCTATTATGTACCTTATTGTTGATGTTTTTATCAAATGGCGCTGAGCCCAAGGGAATGTTATTGTGTGAAGAGCTTTGAAATTTTTTGTTTGCAAAGTGTAATTGTCCACTTGGACCTTGTGAATTACATCTTGAATGATGCACACTTCCTTGAATTAGTGTTCTCTGGTTGGCACCTGTGTCTTTAGGGTGTCCATTTCTCTTACTCCCAGCAGTAATGGCCAGGTCGCCAATATCTGCCTTTCCAAAAACATCTGTGCTCTTTTGTAGGGCGTTCTTCCCCTGTTCGGACGGCTGTGTGCTGGAGCCAGAACTGTCACTACTGGTGGAGTCCTCGCTCTGGCTCCTGGGACAGAGCAGAGATGACGGAGCCCCCGGTGGAGCTGGGTTGTACTGCGACGACAGTGGGGTCGGGTAACAGGTTCGCTCTTCTTGCTGCGGTTCCTTACAGAACTGGCTGTTGCTCGGAGTTAATTCCCCTCCCATTGTGAAGGAAAAAGAGGTGTGGGTCACATGTGCAGAAACATGTGAGGAGTTTGTGAAGTCTTGCGACTGGGAGGTCTGTTCACAAGGGAAGGGGCTGGAGGTGGAGTCTTCCAGAAACTGGTATCCATACTGAAACGGCGCAGATGCGAAGGCACCCGCTTTATTGACCTCAGTGAGAGTTGTAGATTTTTGGGATGAGATCCCATAGTTAGCACCATTAAAACTCCTCTCTGGAGACTGCCATGCGTTAGAGCCGCTCAGTTGAAAGTCTGTCAGGAGCAGCTGACTGCTGGGCTGCGGACTGTTGTTCTCCATCGGAGCTGACTGCTGCTGCTGCTGGGCCATGGCTGAATGTTGATGGGTGGACGTACCACCTGTGGAGGTCAGTGTCTGTGAGGTATAGCTTGGGGAGGTAAGGTTGGACGAAGCCTCCTGGAAGCACCGGTTGTAGCTAAGCTCCTCTTGTTGCAGCTCAGCCTCTCTCTCTGGGATGCTGGGGACGTGGAACCTGTAGCTCCCCGAGACCGGTCCGCGGGTGGCCTCCAGCTTCTTGGGCGGGGAGACCTTCTGCTGCGGGTAGGCAATGCCGATGGTGGGGTTGGAGCGTGGGTTTGTGATGCTCAGTCTGTAGAGCTGCTGAGGGTTACCTCGCTCGGACTTCCCCGAACGCTTGGCCTTGTCTCGACTGCGGCCTTTCCCACTCGGCGACTGGGGGCTGCTCTTGCCGCTCGGCCAAGTCCTGTCAGTGGAACAATTTGGCCTGTTCTGCAAGGACCTGAAGTCAATCTTCCCCGCCTTTTGTGGTCGTATCACAGCCTCTCGCTGTTGAGTACAATCCCTCTCCTTCTCTAGTTTGTCAGTCTTGGCCCCTCTGCCATCAGGCCTGGCCTCGGTGCCAGTGCTTGGAAAGTGCGTCAATGATTGTTTCTTGGTTTTGTCACTGTGCTGCTCCAGCGAGGTCCCTGCATCCTGCAGTTTGGACTCTGTGTCCAGCTCTTTGACAGCATGCGTATGCTGAGCCTCTCCTGCCATGGTGCACAGGGCGCACTGTGAAGGCCTGGTCCTCAGAGGCGTTATCTGGGATGCAGAAGCATGGTCCTCCGGTTCATAGAAATCAGTAAAGCTCCAGTGACGGGACCTGCAGGGACGGGGCTGCTCGGTGCTGGATCATCTCTTCACAGTCCTTGTGAACCACAGATCTGGCGGCAGAATGCAGGAGACCTGGGGACACAGAGAAAGCAGGGTTAGAAAAAAGATCTACATATACAGTATATAGGTATGTAGATGTATATGTGGTTATGTGTGTGTATGTGGAAAATGTAAATGACAAAACCCAATAAAAAATTATTTCCTTTTAAAAAAAATGTGTATTTAATAAGCATGTCAGCTTAAAATCCCTCTATGGACAACATCCATCAAACCTTAATAAATTAGTACATTGAGATAACTGACATGGCACAGTTCAAGCAATGGACACTAGTGTGTGGAGGAAGAAAACAGTTTGCGTCATCCCAGTGTTGACCAGTAGAGGGCACTGTTGTCATGGCAGAGGAGCACAAAGTAGACAAAGAACCAGTATAATCGATTCAAAAAATCCCTGCAGTCTCAACATTCATTCTGCTGTTAAGGAGGATTTTTGTCTGCCATCAAAAATCACAACTGACAATTACTGGTTTCTAAGTATTGTTTCCTGCCATCTGTGGTCATGGCTGGCAACTCAGAAGTACACTCCAAGAATCGTACTTACTGTGAAAATCCTCTACATAAACAATCTGACAAAGAGACCAGTTTGTTCTTGAACTGACAGAGTCGTACCTCAATACTAATGATGAGAGCCATGCGACAGCATGATCCAACCAGCCATGCCAACACATGAATCACACACACACACATGCGCACACACACACACGCGCACACACACACACACTCACACACACACACACACACACACACACACACACACCATTACAGGGACACAATGCCGCAGTGTTCTGATGCTGCAGAGCTTCTCCATGTTTACATCATGGTGAATATCAGGGCTTAGTCAGCCAGCTATTAGACAGAGAGCACAGCTTCGGTTCTGACGTGTGCTGCCTTCCCCCCTAACCACCCAGGACACTCCCGCTCAGGTCCAGGTTTACTTTGGCCCCGCGGCGCGCGGCTTTCCTTTAGGTCGGGACCAGACAAGGCTCACAGCGAGCGGCGAAATGTCATCCCCGGGCCGCCATATTCCGATGACGGTTTTCCCAGCTGTCACAGGATTTGAATTGAGTGACAGTGTGGGGAAAATGGTGGCGTTTGTGGTATTGTATTGTCTTACGTCTCCAGCTCCAACCCTGGCTGTGAGATCAGACAACCAGCAGGAATACATGGATTGTTAGTTTTACTTTATAGCACTTGGAAGAACAAATTCCCTATTTAGAACTCTTCAGAGACTTGTTATAGGACCAATCTTTGACCCGTTGGAAGAGAGAACTGTATAAAATGAATAGACTGACCAGCTCACCAGCTTCTCATCTAGGTGTTGGGACTGTAAAGCAGTTAT
>OMNR01033531.1:0-11499 GCA_900303205.1 Mora moro
AGACGTCTGCATGTTACACAGCTGGGGCGTCAAAAGACAGTCTTCGACAACCGGGAAGAACAGCCGCAACCACACCCAAACTAACAGGTAGGTATGGGGGACGTGTGTGTGTGTGTGTGTGTGTGTGTGTGTGTGTGAGAGTGTGTGTGTGAGTGTGTGTGTGTGTGTGTGTGTGTGTGTGTGAGTGTGAGTGTGTGTGATTGATGGGTACGCAAGAGAACCAAAAGCCCTCAAAAAAGCCAAGAGCCACAGTAGGTGTTCATAATGAATAACATTAACCATTAGGGACAGAGGGTGAAGTATACGTTGCAAAAGATGTGATTAAAACCCACACAGCAAAAACGTTGCGTCTGCCGCAAAACAAATCCTTAAAGGAATATAATTTACAATTTCACAATTGCAGACATGGGGCACAATTGTATATTTGGAGGCGATGAAATGAAGGATATGCCGTTTCAACAACAGCTATTGACATTCCGAACAACAGATGCCATTAGGGAGAGATATTAATGTTCCCAGGTGCAAGGTAATAATACACCATCTGAAGAGAGGGAGGCAATTCAATTCGGCCCTTTGTTCTTCTTCGGGGACTAATGGCTGAATTGGTTTGTTCAACAAAAAAAAGAAAAGAAAAAGAACATTGAAAAAAAATGCCGTAAAACGAAAAGTCATGCGAGTAAAAGTTGGGAGACTGGAGAAGTTCCAGTTTTAACAAAATGGTTGGACAAAGATATACTATGGTGCTCTTGATACTATTAGAAAACCTATTAGGGTAATATATGGCTTGAAGCATTTACACACAAGGCAATGTGCCAAGGCTGATGTCAACAACAGCAGACTGATTCTTCTCATTTACAGAGCTACATTTAAAAAATAAATTACCATCTGCCCAACCAAGAAAAAAAAAAGAAAGTCTATAAATGGCTTTGTTTCAAGCGAACCGAGCAGTGCTTGTATATCACACTACTTAGACTATACCCCAGAGGACACCTTAAAGCCAGATTCAGACGCCACAAGCAGGAGTCGAGGCTTAGGGACAGGCTTTGGTCCATGCTGGTAGCCATCTTGTTTCCCCCCCCCTAACAGCAATGCTGTTGCCCCCCAAAAGATTCTCGGCTCAAATCAAATTAGCATGCAATGTTAGCTTGCGGGCACTCCATAAACAGGGCTGCTTTTGTTAATTATCCACGCATCCCAGTATTAAATGGAGTGTTCTTGCTAGCCTTTGGCTGCATTACCTTTCAATAGAGAGGGCAAGCTAGAGATTTGGGGTGTGAAAAAAAAAATGTCACAAATAAAAGGGAGAGATTCCTTGAAGAAGTACATGGCCTACATAGAGGCCCCTTTCCATTCTGAAACCCCAACATCGATCTTCCAAACTTGATAGTGTCCCACTTGTTTGGACTTTCTGGGCCCTTGGGTTCTGAGAGTTAACAATGGTTTGGGTTTTTGTACCAAGTCAATTGTTAAATTCACTCACTCTAAAGTATCCATGCATAATTGCAAGGGAAAGCCATTGCGATTATATGCCAAGCCATTTTACGACAATGTACTACCTACCCTAAATGCAGCCCATTCGAATAACGAAAACAGTCAGAGTAACATGCTATGGGAAACCACACTTGGTTTAATGTTAAATAAAATTAATAAAAGGTGGGTTGAGTTCTTATGACCAGGTCATGCTTGCAAAAGACATTTTGAAGCTCAATGTGTTTTACCTGGATAAATAAAGGTTAAATACATGATAGGCCTATTTCTATCAAGGTAATAGTGCATGCTGGCATGTTTCCGCAATCCTATCTCAGCAGAAATACTTTTCTCTGCCAGCCCATGGAACATCCTTTTTGAGCCTACAGTGAAAGTAGGATTGTATGTTAAGGCTAGTAGGCTATTTATAATACTTGTGGGGAGCAGCATAGGCATACGGAGAGAACCAATCAATGAGAATATGCTTCTTCAGAAATGGACACATGCCATACAGGATAACGACAATCAGCACAACCCTAGGAGTTGCGATGCAGCGTTACCGTGTCCTCGAGACAGACTGCTTCCACACAGACACTGCCAAACACTAAGTTTCCTAAAACAAGGTGACCGATTTCAGTGAGCAATAAAGAAAGCAACAGAATGTGCTCAGTGAAACAGGAACTCAACATGTGAACAAAAGCCCAGTTTTATAAATTCTTTTATAAATAAAAGAAAAAAAGTCCTGACCAAATATAAACTGTCAAGCTCGGCTATTTTAGAATATAGAGAGCACTGAAACAGAAACCGAGTTGATCAGCGATTTTGAAACGGTACTTCCTTATTCCGGTAAACGGACACCACAAAGGGTCATGGACAATGAGCATGTCGTTCCAGAGTGGTACATCAGGGAACCCCCCCCCCGGTGAGAGAAACTGTTGTTGAGGCATGTCTGCTCCCCTCATCCCTCCTCTTTCTCTCCTCCGACCCAGGTCTCGGCAGTGTCTCTCACTCATCTCACTCGGCTATGAAGCCTGTAATCACAGCGCTTTGTCGTGGCCTGGAGGAAGAGCCGGGAGAACCTGTAGGGGGAACAGATCCACCTGCCCGTCACTCACTCGCATGCTTTTTTTCCCCAGCCTCCTTCGTGTTTGCTGTAAACAGGCGTCTGTGTTGAAGGCACGGTATGAAACCTAGCGTGCGAGATGTGGTTTTCGGTTGCGACTCCAGAAAACAGTGGAAACATGAGGACGATGCATTGTGAAGCCACTCTTAACTCTTTAGTGACTATTACCTACCCACACACAACCTGACATAGGCCTGTTTACTGGTCCAAATGGACCCTTTTATAGCCAAGGGAATTACACTGATAACGGTGAAGACATTTTTTACCCAAGCAGAAGGAGCTTGTTTAAATATATATATTTTTATATTTTGTAGAGGGTCATAGAACAGCTGGAATTGCGCTCGAGGATTTATAGTAGGAGAAAGCCATTCTCAACGCAGCAGGGGCTCCAATGTGTAGTTTGACATGGGACCCCGCGGGGCTACACAAAAGGATTTAAGGGAAATTAAATATGTAACAGGGCCGTCTGCTTAAATATTCATTTTAATCCAAATGGCAAATGAAAGACAACCATCACGCCATCACAGCAGACGATTACACAGATCTTTCCATCCATCATCCCTGGAGACCGCATAGTGGCAAAACAGAAACAAAAACATCTAAAGCCGTCTATGGCAAAGGGTCATTTCTGCTGTGCTATTGTTTTAAGAGAGATACTGGAAAACATCTGAGAAATAACATCTGTTGCGACAGAAGGACCAAGAGTTTGTTAAATCTGTCCTTTGGTCATGGTTCTAATCAGGTTGATCTTCACCTCCAAAAATAAAAAAGACAAAAGCATCCAAAGGAATAACTTGTGACAAAGACAAACACCTCTACAGTGTTACGACAAGTAATACAATTAGTTACGATTTGTATTATTGTACATACAGTATTACTGCGCTTTCATGGCAGAGGGTGCTTTAGTAAAGGTTTATCTCCTATTAACAGAAATTACCAAAGTAACGTCATGGACCCATATATTGATATTTGCAAATTAAAAAATATATGAAAAAACAAAGCTCCCGAATACTGAATTATGATTTTGGTGTCACGGTACAGAACAAATTCCAGAATACTTGAATTTATTCAGGTCAGCCATTTTATTTAACTGTTCAATCATTTGTTCCACACAGGTAAGCTTAGGTCATTAATTCTTCCCTTTGTAGTCACTCAGCTTAACCGAGCAGCTACAATACTGGAAGAAACGAAACAGGGTTACGCGGAGAGCCCCAAACTACAAGAAGAGGAGTCAAATTCCTGAAAATTGTTCTGACAACCTTGAAAGTTTGGGCTCAGGTTGTGCAGACAGTCAAGCCTGGGGGGGCTTTCTAAGTAGGTGGCTAGTGCCTCTTTCACCATTAATGAAACACTACACCCGCCTTGTGTGCGTTTAAAACAAAAGAGGAAAATATGTCTCCAAGTATATGTTCATACCGAGTCACAGCAGTCAAGGACAACTGTAGTACAATATGAAGTCTATTTTGTGTAATGGTGCATTTATGTTAACTTTATGTACAATCTATTGGTCTTTGATCCGAGCCAAGGCAATCTGAGCAATTTGTGTCATTTTAGAAGAGACTCCACTACATTTGATCATCATGCTGAACTGATTAAGCCCACACATGTGAGAAATATGTAAAGGCACAGACTTTGACGTTCGATGATTGATGCGGCACTGTCCGTCAAAGGGTGTCATTACTATACGTTTGAATATTAATTCATTAGAACAGCTAGAAAATTTTATTATACCAATAAAAGGACTTCATCAGATTCGTTTTGGTGCCCATTCCAACTGGCAGATCACCAATTTAAACATTAACAAAAAAATCGAATAAAGCGATTGACTCATATCACTCTGAACAAAATTGGCAGTTTGGAACCAATATGGTACCAACAACTACTGCTTTGAAATGAACATTTTTCTAATTTCTTCGGTTTTGCCGTTCGTCATTGAAGTCACATGCTGCAATTGGATACCTTTTTCAAACAATCAAACAAGAGCTCTCTTGACACGCAGGATCACGGATACATGTGACAGATTAAGACTTGAGTCATCAACTCTTTGGAGTCATCAACTCCAATGTGAATGTATTACCCAGAAACCACTTCTTTGCATCAACTATGGAAAAATGTGTCTGGGCAGAGGCATGTTTCAGCCATCATTTTGGTGATGAACAATTATCCCAAAATGAATAGAACCAGCTTATTAGCCAGAAAAACACAGAAAGCATAATCATGCATCATGGAAAAATTCGGAGCCGGCCTGCATTTCAAAAATCATTTCAACCCTCGTCTCCTCTTGTGTTCAGTCAGAACATTTGCGCACTGCACATAACTCGCAGAGGGACACCCAAAAACAGGGCAAGAAAGTAAATAATGCATGCCTACACAGGAGCCGAGCAACACGGGTGTGCTGCGGTGGACGGGCTGGGCTGGGCTGGGACAGGACGGGGGGGGCTTGCTTATGCGTGCCAGCCTCAGACAGCTCACGGCGGGAGACGGCAGACAAAAAAAAAAGAAAGACGATTCGCCGCCGCGGACGTGAAAGCAGAAATGACACGAGACGTTCGGGGGGGAAACAAGCCGACTTGTGTTCATCAAAGCAAACACACGCGTCAACGCAGTGTGACTTACACCCTGGGCCCTGTCAAAACTGTGTGGCGATCTTGTTTTGACAGTCGAGACCGTATCGGGTCTCATTCACACTGGTGGGAGGGGGGCCTCAGGTTACGAGTGTTATAGGTTGCAGCTTGAAACTCTCTTTAGATGCAATTATCCAATTAGTTGAAATTGTGGCCCCAGACAGGAGGGTGGTGATGGTTGGAACACCCTGGGAGATGGAGACGGCGACTGCTGTGCGCCCAAGGGGGGTTTTGGACTTTCCCAAATAATTCAACCTTCTAAAGCCGTTGGGTCCGCAGCAACCGAGGGACAAAGACAAAGAACACCTGATGACGCATCCAACGTCCCACCACTTCCACAACAGCAACACTAGTTTGATTCTGATCCTGTGGTCCTACGCTACATGTCAACCCCCCACTTTCATCCAACCGTCCTGTCCACAAAAGTCAGAAAAAGCCCATGAATGTATTTTTTGAAACACCTCAACACTAATCTTGGATCCAGCAGACTCCCCCGACGGGGGGGAGACAGCACAGAGCCTGGGCCGGAAATCCAAAAACTGCAAGGGACGCAGTTATGCCTCGTTTCCTGTGTCGTTGGGGAGATATTCTACTGATATTCACTTTATATATTCATGTTAAGTCTGATGAAAATCTTTGTGAGTACTTGAACACTAACTAGAATGCCAGTCCAAGCAGGAAACTTGGACATATCACTCTGCCATCAAAGCTCACCAAATACAATACAGGCCTAAAAAAGGGTTTTCATATAACAAACTGCATTTTGACAGGAATGAAAAACACCAAATGGCCGCGTGCCCTCTTTACGGGTGCTTATAGCTCTTCTAAATGCGGTAAGCACTTTGCTGCATGTGTAGACACTGCCCTGCAGGACAAAGAACAGTCTTGGGGATTTGACAGTCCAACTAAAGGTCTTGTTGCTACTTCCCAAAGCGAGAGCATTTATCTCCCACCTAAACATATTTTGCCCTTCCCCTCGAGGTAATTTGACAGGTGTGTGGTCACATAACTACACACGCCTCTCTATCTTTAGATTCTGAACACGGAAGTAAAAAGGTTGCAACAATTTACTCCTCGTAAAAAGCTCTGATAAATGTCCTTGCGAGAAAATGGGACATTTATGCTCTTCCAAAAAGTAATCATGCAAACGTCCACAAGTGCAATTTTCTGTCTAGATCAACAGAAAACCTGCTGTGTTCCCATAATAAAATGCCAGTATGTAACGACAAGTAAAATGCAACGCAGAAGTTTACAGATGGCTTGTACTCAGATGGCTTGGACATTTCGTAAAATGTCGTAAATACAGAACCATGAATTGTTTTTTTCAATTTCATATTTACTAAAAACGGTTTCCCATTTGACTGCAATGTAAGTCAAAGTTAGCCCAGTAAATCTAACCTCAAAATGTACAGAAGTCCACAAAAATTTGATCTATACAATTGAAACACTGAGGTTGAGGAAACAAACCTATTAGGAGGGGAACACCCCAAGCCATAGGAAGTGTTCTGGAGTAAGATCTTCCCCTTTCTTTGATTTGTTTGTACAGTTGTTTGATTAGTCTCACAGTAAAAAGCCCCTTCACTTTGATCAGTATGAAACAGCAATTCTGTGGTAACGCTCCCCCACCCCCAGATGATAGGGTGGGCACAGATGAAGGGGAGAAGGGGAAGAGCTGGAACCGGATCCAAAAGGTGTTCTTCACCTCAACTTCCTATTTCATCTTTGAAGTGTTATGAAAAGAAGAACAAAAAAAAGGCAGCAGATGACCCGGCAGTGTTGAGATCAATGACATACAGGGGAGGGCGTGTCTCCGGCGAGGGAGACAAAGGGAGTGACAGATGATCATAGTGCGTCGCCACGGCGGCAGTACAACAGGTGATTATGTGTCACACACGTCCCCCCCGTCGTTGTTGTTGTTGTTGTTTTCGTCGTTGTTCAATAAAAGACGGGGATTGTTATGTGCAATTGCAACAGTAGAGCATTATGTTTAGACAACCTCAAGATGGCTTCTTTTTTATGGTCTCGGTTTGAATCCGTGCCTGTCTGGTGGAGGAAGGAGAGGAGGAAACATGAAGCCATATTATATCTCAGCCTGGGGCTGAGGGACAAAATACTGACTGACAGGGCTTTACATTCTGGCAAGCCCACAAGTAAAGACTCAAGCTAGAAGGACGAGGTGCCAGCTCTGGGGGCTCTTCAAGTATGAAGTCATGGGGGTTGTTACGGTCTGGGCTGGCAGGTGAACAGGCATGATTACCTCATCGCTAAACAGATATTTACACACCTGCTCTAGTGCAAAGTGAAGGTACACACGAGGAGAAACAGTATCGCCCTCGTGCTAACAAGACGAGACAATGCCAACACGGGAGATGAATCGATTACACCATACGCCATTCAAACACGGCCATTAGAAGAAGAAAAAGAAGGAAGCCCCTACAAACATTCTCACATTGTCCATAGATGTCACCACTTAAAAGTGATACACGATGGGGAAATGACTAACCGCCCGATTGTTAAGGTTGAGGCCAACAACAGGGATGACATGTTGGGATAAATTGAATGTTTGGTTGACCTCGTCGAGCACAGTTGCGAGCCAGGCGGGGCGGTGCTTGAAACCAGGGCCGATGAGGGCATGCCGCAGTGGGGCTTCTTCTCCGTCCCTCAGGGGAAGGAACCTGCAGTGTAATCAGGTCTCTCTTGGCAAATTACAGGCTGAGCCCGCCGCTAAGTGGACGTCTATCCGGGGGCTGAGGGAGAGGTCGCCCATTAAAACTAATATTCTTAAGTCACCGAGTGCATTCCTGTGCACGACGTCAATGCCGGGCAACAATGGCGGCCCACGTCATTACAGGCATTTAAAGTGTCCAGACTTTAAGACTCAAAGGGACATCTTTATATTTAAGAAAATAAAAGGCTTTCCAGACAGGGACATAATAACTGCTTTACTGTCTTCTCTTGATGCATTTTTGAGATGCCCGGTAAAGGAGGAATGCAAGGTGGGGTCAAACAAAGGCCTTTGCTGGCTCCTGCATGATTGTCTAGGTCTACACAGTGTGACATAACTGTGTGGGCGTGTCTATAGTCCAATAACATGCAGTAGCGGTCTAATGCAGACGACAATTATTACACATTTCCATTTGGCATTCAGAAATTCCACATGTAATAAGAGTTTTATGCTCTTCTCTTATGGACCTTCATTTCCAATCTAATTACATAAGGACAGATGTATAGCATCGCCTGCATTTTTGGCATTGTTCTCTAACCTGAAAGATGATTGACAAGATGTGATGAAAATATTCATCTCATCTTTCAACTATTTTCAATGTCGTTGATAGGGGTGGCATGTAAATATAGTCTGTACCTCGCAACCAATGTTCACAACGCATTATGGAAGACTAGTGTAATTAACTAGTGCAAACGTCCTTGCGGATACGATTTTTCCATTATATTTTATATACTATTTTCCCACTGAAGCTGCTACTGTTTCCAAACGTTAACCAAGTCAGTAAATCAACATTGCAAAAAGATAATAATCCATTAGATATTAGATACATTCGATTAGACGACGAGCAACAACAACAGCCATCGCAGCAGATATATGATGAAAATAATTGCATTATTGACACAATTGTTGCAATTATTTTGCCTTGAAGCCATCAGGCCTTCATTACATTTGAATGGAAGCCCTCGTGGGAACGCAGGAGAGGTTTGTTGGTGGTGCAACACAAGCAATGTGTTGCCACCTCGGTAATTATATTATCCAACTCCTAACTTTTACCACTCGCAGACACACTCAAGGCCTTACGTAACAGCCAATAACAGAGCATGTCGTACCTTATTATGACTGAGTATTCGTTTCACCGATATACACACAGTTCATCAGGGAAGACGTGACGTAAGGGGCATCCAACCTTCAAACAATGGCACTAAGCATAGTGTTGCATAAAGTATGTGATTCAATAATCCATTACTGCTCTGGCCTGGCTGGCTCATAGTCATCAACCAAAGCTCATTTCCACTTCAGTTTTACACGTAATATTCAGCAAAAAAAAAAAAACACTAATTGAACTGTTGCTAAGTGTTACAAATGTAGAGTAGACACTGGACCACTTCTGATTAGCAAACAACTTTTTACATTCCCAGTCCAGTTCCCCAGTTTGTACACGTCTGAGACGCAAATTTGACCAATCGTCCGCAATAGAAATATATAACGGAAAAACCATGCAATGGGAACTAATGACATGATACAACACAACTCTGGTGTGCAAATGAAGGGGGAGTCGGATTCAATGCATGAATCCACACAAATGCACTGCGATAGAGTCGGGGAGGGAACTGACCTGGTTGATTGAGTTGGCGGTACAGGAGGCCAGCCCTGTTCCCAGACAAGTCAGGAAGAACATCCCCGGGTCAAAGGGCACAGGCGCCATTGCATAGCCAGCGGCGGCCGTCACCACCACCAGGGCTGAAACCATGGAGAACGTGGATAAAAACAACAACCTTGGACTGTATACGCACCCATCTCTGATTGGCTATGATGTGTGATTTGTAAGTATATTAACTCACACATTGTAGTCAATAGTCACTATAGTCTAATGCAGGCCACTCGTCGTTGGTATGCATTACACAAAGCATGTGAAAGTCAGTGAGTGTAATACTGGGGGCAGAATAGTCTGAAGGTTAGGGTGCTCCACTCGGAAGGGTTCGAACCAGGTTTTGAATGGTTCGAACCCCAATATCTACACCCTACCTGTTGGTATTCCCAAGTTCCCCAACCCCCTAGCTACTCCATAATAACATTAACATCCACCGAATTAGTCAACAGTATTGGTATGTTGTAGTACTGTACCTGTTAGTCTGCTTTTGGCTAGCCTGGCATAGACACCGGGCAGCTCAGACACGTCGACCTTGAGCTCCTTCCACTGTCTGTCCAGACGGGCCTCCCTGGCCTCGTCCGTCTCCACGTGCAAATGTGGCGTCTCCTCCGTTGTCGCCAACTCACCCTCCATCTGCAGTACAGTCCTTTCGTCCGAGGGCGGTACATTGGATATTACCGGCGGCGCCGCTTCCTCACCGGTGACATTGTCTGGCCGAGGCGCAGCGTCTGCCGCGTGCAGGGGATCGATGGCCGGTACCTGCTGCACGCGGTGGACCACGCCGCCTTCCCTCTCGTCGACCACGGGGAGCGCAGGCGTCCGTTTAGGGGCGGCTCGCTGGTGGAGCTCACTGTTGCTCTTTGTAACATACTGAAAAATAAAAATGTATTTGCATTTATATTTTCATAGTTGTTTTCATAACATTGTTTTTATATTTACCATTACGAGGTAATGGTAAATATAAAAACAATGTTGAGAATGGTAAACAAAAAATGTTTGACTTACTGTTTAACAAAAAAGGCAAGATTTTGATGTAAAACAATCTGCAAAGATGGGCAATCGTTGCATACATGACGTTTTGACAGGAGAAAACATGGGAGACGTTTGCAAATCGAACAACAACATACCTGACGTTTGAGGAAGTGGAAGTGCTGGTAGGTTATCCAAGTCGATGGCTCTTTCCCATCTAAAGGAATAAGGCTGCGACGAATAAGGCTGCAACTCAAGGAAGCACTTCCTAGTAACTTGTGGCTCACAGCCGCACCAACCAGACCTGCGATTACAGAGAACACCTTGTTAGCTCTGTGGGACGCACATTCATATATCACCTACCGCATGGCATTGTATGTTATGTATGTTATTAACGCACACAATTACACCAAGCATGATCATGAGGCTCCTTCCTTCCTTCCATCCTTCCTACGCTGTGTCCTCTTTACTAGCTTCTATTCAATCAAACACCGCGTTAATAACAACCTCGTGATGTGGACGTCCAAGGTGTTCTTTAATAGATTAAAAGTGGTTAAAAGCTATTAAATAAGTCGCCGGTTCCGTCGCCATAGAATAAGCATACAAGGTGTAACAGCGGTGTAATAAGGTCAACATCAGCCCAGACACGGAGCTACTCGTTAGCTCCCGTGGCTAGCCAAGGCTTTAGCCTGGACGGCTAACTTCAGCGAGCGGTCATTCTGATGCCCGTCCTCGGTCAACCCGCCGGTATATATATATAATATATATATATATATATATGTTTTTATTCACCTGACAGTCTGGTACAAGGTGCTTTAAACATGTTGTCAGAGCATAGAGCCGGTGCTCGTCCGTCCCCTTCACAGGCAGCGGGCCGCCATTGTGACCTCGCGAGGAGGAGAATCACTTCCGCTGTCACGGCATGGCGCAACCACGTGCG
>OMNR01033599.1:2844-15488 GCA_900303205.1 Mora moro
GGGAAGGGCGGGGGGGGGGGGGGGGGGTAGCTAGGTCAACACGTCCAGTGGCTGGCTGGCTAGCCCTTGCATGATTCAGCCAGTCGTGTGGCGGAGAGGGTGCAACGGTTTGTTTTGTTCCCGTCCCGGTCCACTCGCTGAATCCCGATCCGCCTGGCGTCGGTTTGCGGTCCTTCGGTGGGACTCGCTTGCGTCCAACTCGCTTGACGCTCGGCGGAGGTCGACCGACTTTGTCGTGAAGTAAGCTACACTGTCGAGGTAACGTCGACCTGGCCTCCGAAAATACACCATCGGCGTGTTCCCCTCTCTCGTTTTGTCTTTCACAAACAAATGTCAACAAAACATGTTTGACGTCACTTAAAATGCGTTAAACGTCACGTCCGGTGAGCTCAGGGTTTATGTGCAATATATTTTTAGAATTGCGTAAACGTTGCAGGGAAAAATAAAAACAACGATAGATAAGAAGATATTTGTTCTCAGTTGTCTTGCAAAACGACCTGTATGGATTTTTTTGTATAAATACACGGGACCGACAGTCGAGAAATGCACTCTGGGTTATTGTCAATATGGCAGCCTGCATGTAACCCCTGGGATCCTTTGGGGGCTTAGCGATTATCATTTTATTTGTACAATTGCACCCGTTACAGGGGGACAATATGGTTTACTTACTGTGTTATAGAACAACCACTGGTGCATCAGTCCGGTCGCTATGTACGCGATTAAACAAAACCACAGATTTATGGAAATCTCCACGGTATGGCCATGTGCCCGACTGTAAAAGATCAACTTATTGCAACAACTGTCTAGCTGGTGGTGGGGTGCTCAGAGTTCAGTACTTAAACAACGTTGGACGATAATGAAACGCTAGAAAAGAGTTTGTGACTGTTGACATACTGCTGTGTTAGGGAGGTATGTTTGTGTAATTGTGTAACCTGTGATATTGTTACACAGCACTTCAAAGTCAAACACTTTTTGTCAGGTAATCATTTGAACAGCAGTGCAATGGAGAATCCTAAAACTTGGCATTTCTGTATATGCATTTCAGGTCCCCGTTGTATTCATCACGGGTGCCACATACGTGCAGGTCCTCGCAACAACCTGGTAATGCCCTCAGTCGCATTTGGGGTCTGACCCAAAGGACTGTCCGCCAGGCAGCCGCCCGGACGTCAAAACCCCGAGGAGTGGCCTTCAGGTTTATCCTGGGACCGGCGTTCTTCACCGTTTCTGCACGGCTCGTCGGCCGTGTTGCTTACTGTGAGGCAGATGTTAATAACAACATCCACGCAGAAGTGTCAACTAATGAACCTGGCCCCGAGTTCAAGTGGCATGTTTTGTGGGAATTTGTCAAGCCTCAGCTCTTTGCTCTCCTCGGTGCTGTTGTGGTAAGGACGCAATTATCATCACCTGAAGTCACATCATTATATTAGACCTTTTCCCATGTTAAACATATGATGCGTTGACATTTGGTTTTCATCCCAATTAACCAAGTCATTTAATTCTGATCAGCTTGCTTTCGGTGCTGCCATCCTGAATATTCAAATCCCCTTAATGCTGGGACAGCTGGTGAATATTGTGGCTCGCTACATGAGAGAACATACTGGCAACTATGTTCATGAGATCAGAGGTCCCGCCCTCAAGTTGCTTGGTCTCTATGGTATTCAAGTAAGTTGTATTGTACCAGATATCCTTAATAGCCTTTATAACCTTTAATAAACCAAAACTTGGAAGTGACATTTTACAACTCCTTCACCAGATGCACACTTTCCTATTGCTTATCTAATAGCTGTCGATATTTGGGACTGTTGTATCTGTGATATTATACTATTAAATGTGAAAACATGTTTTTAAACGCTGCATTGAATAACACATAATAATAATAAGAATAAGAATAAGAATAAGAATAATAATAATAATCATTGAATAAAGAATCTGGAAGTCAGTTACCGTTGGTGTCGCTGTTAACATTGGTGTCAGGGTTGAAATGTGGAATCATCCCCAATTCACCTCCTCCTCCTCCTCCTCCTCTTCCTCCTTCACAGGGTCTTCTCACCACCGGCTACATCATCCTGCTGTCCAGAGTGGGGGAGAGGGTGGCCGCCGATATGAGGAAGACACTCTTTGCAGCTTTATTACGGTGAACAATTCCTCCCGTTTTATTTTTTTTAACACAAAAATCAATAGGCTGAGAGTTCAACACCGTCCCTTGACAGCTGACAGTTGAGCGCAATAGAAGAGTAACTCTTCAGCACAATTGTATCATACTCATAAAACATGCGTTTACTTGGTAACAATACGGACAAAAATAACCCTTCTATATTGTGTAGACATTGCATTCACCAACATGAACCATATTGTTGCGTTTCAACCAAGATAGTTTTCGGGCGAAGGGACCTGTCACCCACTCTCAATGTGAGAGCCATGGTAAAAACCACACGTACGACTGTCACACTAAATGGCTGCCATTGCACTGCTGTTATTTTGTTACAGACAGGACGTGGCGTTCTTCGACGCCAATAAGACTGGGCAGCTGGTGAACCGCCTGACTTCTGACATTCAGGAGTTCAAGTCATCCTTTAAGTTGGTCATCTCTCAGGTATTAACACTTGTACGATGTAGTTGTCACAGCATATTGTCCCAAGAGGTGTGTTTGTCTACTTACAGAGTATTGCTTAGAAAGAATATAGGCTACTATAAGACCAGTACATTTATTTAGCAATTTTCATCAATCATGTGTTTGGAATCTTATATAGTAAATAGATAGAAGGAGATATAAGTACAGTTCCAAAGACATATGCTGATTGGTTATCGGTAGACAATCCTTGTTTTCCTATTCAGACTTAATTTAGTCACAGTTGGGAGTGGTGGATTTGATTTGGTTTGTACCATGAATTGCTATAATTCAATGTGTATGTAACTAATCTGCCTTCTTTGCTTTCTTGTGTCTTTGCATTCCTCAGGGTCTGCGGAGTCTGACACAGACAGTTGGGTGCTTTGTTTCCCTCTATATCATTTCACCGAAACTCACCGGCCTGACCGTAGTGGTCCTGCCCTGTCTAGTGGGAGCCGGGGCTTTGATTGGCTCATTCCTTCGCAAGCTGTCTCGACTGGCTCAAGAGCAGGTCTGGTGAAACGCTGGGCTTTCGTTGCTGTATGATGTGAATCTTTGTTTGTAATCTTAGTTTGTATTTCGCTGTTTGTGTTTAAATTTGATGTTGACTGAAGTCTGTGTGAGGTGGCAGGTATCGAAAGCAACAGGTGTGGCTGACGAGGCACTAGGCAACGTGCGGACAGTTAAAGCCTTTGCCATGGAGGAACGGGAGCTTCAGTAAGCCAGAATGTATTTTAACTTTTAAATATGTATATATTCATATAAAGGTTACTTCTTTGACTACTATCATATATTGTCTATATTTTTCAGGTTATATGCCTATGAAGTGGACAAGTCCTGTGAAATGAATGAGACCTTGGGCAATGGAATAGCTGTGTTCCAAGGCTTATCAAACGTTGCTCTAAACTGTGAGGGTTTTTTTCTCTCTATAATCTCTTCATTTGATTTACACAGTGCTTTGCGGACTGTGTTCATTTAACTGGGTTGTGTTGTGTGTGTTCACACAGGCATTGTCCTTGGAACAATTTTCGCTGGAGGGTCTCTAATGGTAGGTGATGAAATGTCCCCAGGGGACCTCATGTCCTTCCTGGTGGCTTCCCAAACTGTCCAAAGGTAAGACCTCAGGGTTTCTTTAAAACCTGACCGAAAGCACCACTTAACATTAATTGACACTTTAGTTTAGACATTTTATGTCACAATTATGTTACTCTTTCTCGACAGGTCTCTGGCAAGCATCTCTATCTTATTTGGGCAGGTCAGTAAACTTTGAGATGGCTTGGGTAAATGGACAATCTCATAGGGGGTTAACAGGGAATAATGAGAATATAAGGACTGTTTCTAATCCAACATATGCTCTACAGGTGGTGAGAGGTCTAAGTTCTGGGGCCAGGGTTTTTGAGTACATGACCCTGGAGCCTTCCATTCAGGTATCTGGAGGCGGACGCATCCCTTACCATTCCCTGACCGGGAGGATAGATTTCCTGAACATCTCATTCAGGTGAGGGCCTGTCCTCCTGTGTTCACTACAGATACTACAAAAACAACACCATGTTTGCAACATAGTAAATACAATGTGTATGCCTATTTGTAGTTATCCAACAAGACCTGGCCATCAGATCTTAGAGAGCTTCAACCTAACACTGCCTCCCGCGAAAACAGTTGCCATCGTTGGTGAATCTGGAGGAGGTAACCACACCTGTTTAGAGCAGTGATTACCGCTCGACTACTATTTTAACAATCACATAATCATATGCACAATGTTTCCCGTTCTTTGTATTCCATCCATTAACATACTTCCACATTAACTATAGTGATTGTTATGTTTGTGCAACAACTTGGATGTTGTTATTATTTACACAGGAAAGTCCACTGTGGCAGCCCTGCTGGAGCGTTTCTACGACCCAGATAATGGCGTCATCATGTTGGACGGACTCGATATCCAAACGCTTGACCTGTCCTGGCTCAGGGGACAGGTTATTGGATTCATTAATCAAGTAAGGAATTTGTTTTCTTTTATGTCCAATGCACTTATGGATAATGAACTGTATGATGATTACTGTTCTCTTGCCCTCGCTGGCTCACTTCGGTTTGTAATTGTCTTTTTTGTTTTTTTAAAAGGAGCCTGTGCTGTTTGGCTCCTCTGTGATGGAGAACATCCGCTTTGGCAAGCCTGAAGCTACAGATGCTGAGGTCATCGACGCTGCCAAGCAAGCCAATGCCCACCGCTTCATCACAAGCTTCCCAGATGGCTACAGCACCGTGGTCGGTATGGGTCTTTCTTTAGCTTTTACAGCGGCCTTCGCTCTGAAGAGTGTGCTTTAACATGTCTTCAAATGAACACAGTGTATACTGGCAACTGTAGAAATACACTTGTTAATATTCCCTTCTGAAAGCTCCATCCACTTGCGCGAAATAGTTTTCTTTTGTAGAATATCTATGAAATAATAAGTAATGAAACAGGAAACAAGGTATAACCCCGCCCCTTGCAGTTGTTGGTTTCGGGCCCAGGCTCTGTGCCGTCTCCCCCCAGAAGTTTTGCTATTAGTATTACTGTATTAAACTTCTCTCTGTGTTGAACCGTCCAGGTGAGCGCGGCGTGACGCTGTCGGGTGGACAGAAGCAGCGCATCGCCATTGCCCGCGCGTTGATCAAGAACCCCAGCATTCTGGTGCTGGATGAGGCCACCAGCGCGCTGGACGCTGAGTCGGAACGGGTGGTGCAAGAGGCCTTGGACATGGCCACTAAAGGGCGTACGGTTCTGATCATCGCCCATCGCCTCAGCACCATCCAGGGGGCCGACCTCATCTGTGTCATGAGCAACGGCCGCATTGTAGAGGTGAGACAAAAAAAAATAGCTGGTCTTGATGTGAGAGAATCACGAGAAAATACCTGACACTTGTGCTTTGTGTTCCCAGGCTGGGACCCACCTGGAACTGCTGGGCCGAGGCGGACTTTATTCAGATCTGATTCGTAGGCAAAGAGCCGAAGCAAAGAAATGAGCAATTGAACAAGTGTTTACAATGAGTGTACTGTCAAACATGTGAAATATAGATATGGACAAGCAGAAGTGTTGACTACTGAGATCAGGTTAAATGTACATGCAAAATGTACAATTGGACCAATTACATATAGTTTTATTGGCCTCTGGATGTTGTGTTTTGATTGCCATGGATTATTGGCCAGGAGCATAATTGTACAGTATTTAATTAAATGGGATACATTACAAGTGTTTTTTTTTCTCTTCTGTATAGAACTCTACATTGTATCTGAAAACGTACTGTATTTATTGCATAATGAAATAAAAACAATTAGATTAATAAAATGTAGTTATGTTTGTATGGCTCTGGTGCTCATGACAAGTGGCAAGATTAAGTATTGACGATCTGAGGATGACGAGTCTTAATATGTACTCATTTACCAATGCTAATGAAGTGTACTACTTTCAACTTTCAGTCTACATGACAATTTGTCAGCAAATTCTTGCATCTTGGATACAAGGCTTAGCTTGGCATGTCTTCTGCCTGTAGATCTTTCAATCCTCAACATACAGCCTGCAGGCAGATACATATCCTATATATAATGCGTAGGATCATTTGGCACCCCCTTCCAAATATCAGCATGCACCTCTAACTACCTTAGAAGGCAATATCTGCATTAACATCTTCCCTACAGATTTAGTGCCATCAAAGATCATTATGCTAAAGAGCAGGGGTTATCCTGATGTTTCACAGCTGTGTCCTCATTCAGTGTTCATGTTTTTTTCAAATGTGTCTGCTTACAGCTTCAAGAGCATGGTGATTACCATGCAAACAGCATATTTAAATTCAGTTTTTTAAATATTATCTCGCCAGTATCACTTTAATACAATGAATTTCAAGGGCCATTCTTCAAACATGATACATAATGTATAACCTAATATTTGTAATTAAACCTTTTAAGGAGTTTGAATACGACTGAAAGGTACTGTTTGAATATGAGCCAATATTTCACAGTAATAGTCATATTTTTTTTATTGGAGTAGGTCCTAACTCCTTGTCATGCAGTAATAAGGTATCTAATTTGCTGATTTATGAGATTGTTATAGTTTTAACCAACCAAGTAATGGCTCATAAATGTAGCCTTTGTAAATAATGGCAGCTTACTAGCTTTTTACTCTCTGCCTGTTTGCATTTACCATGTCTTCGATTTCAGACCCTGCTAAAGATAATCTTTCACCACATCTTCACTACACAAGTCTGCAGACCTTGGTACCACCAAGACATCATATTAATTGACATCATATTATGATGAGTGTCTTGTAATACGTTGTTCATCAAACAGTTCTCAAAAAAAAAAACGTGGTTAAATTAAAAAACATGTCGCTGACCTATCATATAAAATATTAAATGAGAAATGTGGTTGTCCTTTACCTAGTCCACCTACCTAACCTGCATTTGTCCATGAGTATGCAAGTGTCCCTTCTTACAGCAGCATATATCATGGATTGCATTTCCAGGCAATTGGACTGTGTTGCAGTTCCTGTTTTAGACGCTAGATGACCCGCAAGAATAGCTTGCCAATTGACTAGGGCAAAGAGTGAGCTAACACTAGCCAAACATCACCCCGGATTTCGGGATTTTTTTATCGGTTAGAGGTTTACTAGCTGGATTAAGGCTGGCGCCACTAACCAAACATGCAAAAATATGAAAAGCTTGAGAAAATCGGAGAGGGTAAGTTTAATAACTATTAAGGAAAAGTTGGATACATTGCTGCTCCAAGCTAGCATTCCTTTGCTTGTAGGTTTAAGTCGTTAGCCCATTGCTTACAATAGGCAGGCAATGTCAAGTAATCGCTTTAAGACTAAAAAGGGGAAACGTTTTCTATTTTATGCCAATCTTAGCATTTATCTGTGGATGTATACTTGCCCATTTTAAGGAGCTGTGACACTGTAGCTAGCATTAGGTACAGCCAGTGGTGTTAGCATTCCATTCATTACACCCTGCCTGTCTAACGTTGTTTCATCTCCTCCGAGGTACCTATGGTACTGTCTTTAAGGCGAAGAACCGAGAAACCCACGAAATCGTGGCTTTGAAAAGGGTTAGATTGGACGACGACGACGAGGTGTGTACGAGGTTGATGTTGCCCACAGTGCTTGGCTAGGCTGCTGCGTTAGTAGGCTAGTCATTTGTTTTTCACTTTCATTTTTTAGGGGGTGCCAAGTTCCGCCTTGAGAGAAATCTGTCTCCTGAAAGAACTGAAGCATAAAAACATTGTCAGGTGAATATTTGTGTTCAAACTGTGCGGTCGTATTTGTTATTTTAAACCTTTTTATCTGCATTGACTGTTGGCTAATAAAAAATGTAATTCCAAACTTGTCAGGTTGTCTAGTTACTGATAGGCCTAATTATTAAAAACACTTTGTTTTGTTTACCCAGGCTACATGATGTTCTGCACAGTGACAAAAAATTAACCTTGGTTTTTGAATATTGCGATCAGGTAAGAAAAACTCTCCCTGGAATTATTTATTTGTTTGGAGAATATATTTTTGGGTCATATTGTGGGAAATGTACACTCTGGGAAATGTATATTCTCATATACTCATATAATATTCACATTTCTAGGATCTGAAGAAATATTTTGACAGTTGCAACGGAGATTTGGATCCAGAAACCGTGAAGGTCAGGATTTGTTTGTCTAGACATGATTCTACATTATATTATACATTCTGTATGAGAGTGTGAACTTGATGTTTCTCCTGTATGTGCAGTCATTTATGTACCAGCTCCTGAAGGGCCTCGCCTTCTGTCACAGTCGCAATGTTCTTCACAGAGATCTGAAGCCACAGAATCTCCTCATCAACAGAGTGAGTGTTTAAACATTGGTGCCTAGTTAGGTTGTAGTGCGTCTGCAGTCGCAAATCATTTAGTTAACACACTGCAGTACGCTAAGGAAGGGTCACTTCTGTATATGATTTACATTGCAAACAAATGTACAATTTGCACGCAAGTTAAATACTACCGTATACTAGGCTATTCTATTCATTAACTTTCTAGATCCAAGGTAGAAGCCACAATACTTTCAATGTACCTATTACTGGTGCTTGTATTACCAGAATGGAGAGTTGAAGTTGGCTGACTTTGGTTTGGCTCGAGCCTTTGGGATCCCTGTGAGGTGTTACTCGGCTGAGGTAAGTTATTGTTATGTTAATAACATTCCATAATAATAACAACAGGTCCTGGGTAACATCATGTTTGTTGATTTAAGGACCAGGGGTCCAGTTTGGTGAAGAATACTTAAGTGACCAGTTCAGATGAATAGTTAACAGTAACATTGATGCTACATGATAATCGGTAGAACATGCATTGGTATTGTTAAGTTATTGTTTTATGAGATGTCGACGTTGAACTGTTCTGTCTAGGTGGTGACTCTGTGGTACAGGCCTCCCGATGTCCTCTTTGGTGCTAAACTGTATTCTACCTCAATCGACATGTGGTCAGCTGGGTGCATATTTGCAGGTTTGTTCAACTGTAATTTCATCGGTTATTAAGTCTGTCTCAACGTACTTGTTTTACTTTTAATTATTTTCTTGGAATATGATTTTTGAGTATGATCTAGAACTTATTTTCTTGTAATTGTCCATACAGAGCTGGCGAATGCGGGCAGGCCCTTATTCCCTGGGAATGATGTGGACGACCAATTGAAGCGGATCTTCAGATATCCTTTTGCCATTTGGCAATATTGAATATGCAGCGTTTGCTGGTTTAAGTACGACATACACTCAGTCATTGTACATGTCACTCTAAATTCTAAAATGGTCGTCTTTCTTAAAGACGGGCAATATTGTGAGAATGTACAGTATGACAACATTAACAAAAAATGAATATATTGAATATATTTTGTGTTGTAGACTCCTTTCTGTTTGTAGTTCATCTTTAACCCTGTGGTACATTGTTGGGTACACCAACCGAGGAGCAGTGGCAAGCGATGACAAAACTACCAGATTACAAGGTAAACCAGTAATGTTTTCTTTTGAATATATTGTTGCGTGTTACACCAGAGGAGAACACGTTAAGTGGATGGTGAACATGTTGAGACTTTTTCCCCTATCTCCCTACAGCCGTATCCCATGTATCCTGCCACTACCTCACTGGTGAACGTGGTTCCTAAACTAAGTAGCACAGGGCGAGATCTGCTGCAGGTAATTCAACCATTATCCTTTCCTGTCTTTAATGTTTGTACTGCTGTGTGTCTTGAGCATGTAAGAAACCTATACTGTCTGTACAATTAACACATACATCTATTATGAACTAAAACTTGCAGACCCATCATCAATTTTTGAACACATTTCCCCTGGGTTATATTAACTTCCCCATCAGGAAGCGATGAGGGGTTTTATCATTTGTTTTGATTATCCTTTTTAATCTTAATTCAGAACCTGTTGAAGTGCAACCCGGTCCAGAGGATCTCTGCAGAAGAGGCCCTGCAGCACCCATACTTTGCTGATTTCTGCCCACCGTAGGCAACACCGTAGCAGGTGAATCTTCACCACCACCACCACCACCACAATCAATCCTTCTGACCAACATATTCTCAGACCCTACCACCCTGTATCTTTTTTATTTTATTTGGAAATGCTCTCTTGTTGATTTCATCTTGTTGTGCCTCCTTGTTAAGTTCTAGTGGCTCTGCAAGTTCCTTTTTTCTTTCTTTTCTGGTTTGCAAGTCTGTCCGTTCTAGGTATGGTCTAACGTGGCGGTATGCTATACTTGTCATTATTGACTGCACTAATGTGAAAGCATAACAGCATTTTTTCTTCTGTTGTAATTACAGAATTTTGGAATTTATCGAGGGCTCTCTTCAACAACAAACATTGGCCTTTCAGTGTTAATATCCGGTACTATAGAATACATGCTCAGCATCAAATGAGTGGACTGGGAAATTCATAGAGATGTCTCTTTTACGCTCCGTTTGAAAAATGTAAACGGGCCATGCGTTAAAATGGAAAACCTAAATGCATCTGATCTCCTATTTAGGGGTGTGTCACTTTAAGTGAGGTGTTTATGCTTTACTTAAAGGCATAAACACCTTTTTTTTTAATTAACGGCCTCCATTTTAGACTGATGAATAGACAAACAGACTTGCATTTATTATGAACATTTCAGTATAAATCCATCTCTTTTCCACTACTTTTATAGCACAGATTGTTCAACGGTGTGGGACAAAGCTATATTAGTTTCAGCTTTTTTTTTTTGTGCACGATTTTTCAACTGACAGTAATATTGAGGTCACTTCTAGTTACCACTCTTAAAATGCGAGAGCCAGGTTATCAAAAGTGGACCAATGTATACTGTAGGCTTGATGAACAATGGACCATTGGTGAATCATTGCCATCTTTTATAAGCTGTTTTTTTTTTTTGTGGTTAAGAGATGAAAAACAAACTGTCGACTGCTGTACATCAGAAAGAAGATCCGTATGAAATGAATATTTCATTGCGCCCTCTGTCCCTTGTGGTTCCTTAGTTTAACAGCTTCCTTTTATATTGCAGTATCTTCCCCCAGATTGTTCCCTACGTCATGAGTTGTCTTTGAAGTAGATGTTAAAAAAAGTTAATATTTTATTTTTGTTCTGCTGATGTAAGACAAGATAATTGAATGCATGTATTTATTAATAATTGAATGTCTGCTTAATTTAGTCTAGGTATTTTAAAAAAAAAATACAGCACAACTATTTCTTTTTGGTACAGGAGATTTTGTTTGAATAATGATATGACACTTGCAGCTACGGCTTTTATACAGCAACTTTTAGTATTCATGATGAAGGTTGTGTGTGTGTGTGTGTGTGAATAAAGTTAGGATTTTATTATAAAACTGTAGGGCCATTTGCTTTTATCATGCTTTAGCGCAGCCTGGCTATTTCAGTACTCCTTTAAGACAAACCGCTCTCGAGTTCCTCCACTTCAAGAGATTTCATTGGATTTTGAATGAGCAGTGAAGTTTGCACTTTATTGTATCCCCTTTCATTTTCACAACGTAGGTTATGTACCATTAGACGTACGCCATCAGTGGTCTTGTGTATTACGATTTTTTTTAAACCACTATGATTCAGTATTTAATAAAGTGGAAATAAACACACCCACTGATTTTATTGACGTTTAGAAAAGGGCAACTTTCTACTGGTTTTCGGGAAAAACTTTCATCACAGTATACATGGCTATAGATCTACCAGTATACAACTATTTCATTCTGTTCCTGGTGTTTTCTTTGTTTCCATAAAAATGCACGTGTTCTGGTTTGTCATAGATGTAAAACACATAACCAAATTGATCATACATGTGTACATAAAACGTAAGGACATTACACACATTTAAGAGGGAAGGAGCTATTTAATGTCCACGTCAGAGTTTTAAATCACAAATCTACAATATACTGTAATGTACAGTACGTAGAGCCAGATGAAGCAAGCCCAATTCCCCAAATCGTTTCTGCACGCAAGTCATAAAATATACAAAACAGATTACCTGTAAATACTCTTTAGTTCAAGCCACTTTTGGGATTGTTTTTTTTCTTTCTTCTCTCTCTCTCTCTCTCCATTCAAAATGTCAGGAACATAAGTCAACCATCACGCCCACACTGATTTAAGTATTGCACAAGCCTTGTGGGGGTGGTTGCTGCTGCTATTTTTTTCAAAGGTCTTAATATACTTCAATAGCGCAGAGAGCATGGCTGCATCCACGTGTTGTTTCATCTGGCTCCAAATTACATTTGGACAATAAAAAATAAAAAAAGGTTTCAACAGGTCCGATAATACAGTAGGTAGAGATATTGATAATACACAATGGTCATGCAAGAAAGCAAATGACTGATGTGTTATAGAGTATGTATCAAGCTCTTGAGAATTAAATAATTTATATATATATATATATACATATATATATATATATATATATGAGAAATGCTGTTCATCTACGGGTTTCATAATTGTGCAATGAAATATAATTGTATCACTACTTGAAAAAAGCACAAACATTTCAAGCCGGGATAAATAGTTTGTTTTGAC
>OMNR01033627.1:2552-12805 GCA_900303205.1 Mora moro
AAAGGCCCATGATTCCCATCCTATTTTACATACACGTAATTAAACCAGTGTACCGCGGAGAAAACGTGTCTGCTGCAAGTGGGAGGCAACGGCAGACGTTGGCGCAGTCACTGTGGGATAGGAGATGTCAGCCAGAACAGTCAGCACATAAACAAAGGGGCCGCTCTTCGCCCCCCCAAAGAGGGATGGGCTACAGAACAGCAGGAGGATGATCACATGGTCCAAAAACCACCAGCAGACAGTCAGGCTCTAACTTTACACCATACACGTTGCTGTTCCATTGTCCTTTAGCCCTCGCCGTCTTACAACAGAGCTTTGTGACGTCCCCCAGTGTGAGAGTCAGGGGGAGCGGGGAGTGGGAACAGGAACCACTATGTGTGGGAAGGTCTGCTTAGGACTCGGTGAAAACATTACAAATGGAGCAGCGCGACTCCGGCTCCCCCCGTGGTAATTACATGTGGTCGTCTGTGCTATAAATACGCGCGTATCCGATATACAGCGCCGTTCTCACCGTGCCGAAAATACAACGTTGGGACATACGCAAATAGTACTTAAGACAAGCGACGCGCGTTATGTTTAGTATAGAAAGTATAAAGAGGTCATAGGAGGAAATTCATTGTCACATGGCAGTGAAGTAAAGTAGGCCTACAATGGTTTAAAATGTTTACATATTTGTATGACATGTGATTAAGCCACCTCTTCTGGCCTATTAAACAGGCTTGTCAAGTGTCATTTCAGACTCATGTATACATATTAACAAAAAATATATTTCACGGGCAACTAGGGGGAAAGGTGTTCTCTAGTCGACACCAGACTGTCGAAACCCTTGGTAATTATTTGACCCCATTTTTGCCCCAACACCAGGACCCTGAAGTACTAGGCACCCGTGCTGTATGAATATCAAAGCGTACGATGGATGTGATCCTATATTGGGTAGAGGAAGAGAAAGGACCTCAGGGGAGAGGGATGACATGAATGCCGGCCCTGTACTGAGACCATTGCGTGAATTATCCATGCGGAAAGCACCAGAGGCACAGAAGCATGACTCAGATCTGGCCTATGACCAAATCCCCAGCCATGCAAAAAGAGTACACTGATATACGATGCAGATTGTAAAAGCCACTATTTTTTTCTTGCATACAGTCCCTATACACTGGTCCTGTGACATAATCTGTGTAACAGAAAAGATGTGCACGCAGGGAAGTGAGCCTTCTAATGGACAGTGTTCGCCATTACAGCTAAATACGTTTAGAAGGTCACTCAAGGCAGTTTACTAAATGAGATGTCTCCAATGGGCATTTAGTGTTAATAAAATGCACTAGTGAACAAGGGTTCAACCTACGTCGAAACAACAGAACAAAAGCACGGTGCAGCCATGTGGGGGAAGGCCACGTCTGTAGCAGTGTTCACTTAGCGCCGAGCCACGGGGGAGAGTGACTCTCTCTGACTCACTGCAGTCAATCAGGAGAAAATACAAAAAGACATCACCGCTTACGAAACACACAGCGAGGAAGCCTTTATTTTATATAGAATCTTTTTACAAAGCATACAAAAAAAAAATCAACACGGTCATAATACAGTTTGTACAGTTTCACGTTTCCATCGGCTCCATCTCCAGCGTAAGACAAAAGGGACGGCATCAGTTACTTGTGGTGAGACTTCTTGCATGAAGCAGCTTCTTTTTGTGCTTGTTTCAACCCCTGGGGGAAAGTGAGAGGAAAGCGTGTGTCATGGCTCTTTATTCCCCTCCAAACACAAATCACAACAAAGTCAGTTTGTCAACCAGGACGGTTTCAATTCATGAGTTGAACCAATTCCCATAACTGACACCACTTTTTTTTTTTTTGATTGACTCGAAGGAATATAAACATAAGCGACATGCCTGACAACAGGTACGTCAAGTCAATTGTATTTGTATCGTCCAAAAATGACAGTTAAGAGTCTCAAAGGTAGGTTGCGGGCAATCAAACCCGGAACCTTTAAACAGGGAATCAAACAACCCAACCACCACAAAGGTTAAAGGGCCCCAATTTCACCACCAAATGTGATGCCCGATGGAAAGATCATGTCTGATGTGATATGATGCACACAGACTCCTAAGTGTGATGTCACTATAGGGTAGCTTTTGAAATGGCTAGCCAATCAACATCCCACCTGGTGGAAAATCAGGGGGCCATTAAATGCAGTGCACATACCAGATAGTATCCTGTGTGGTATCCGCTCATGTACCAGGAGATGAGCATGGCACCCAGGGCCTCGTCATCCTCCATGTCTGGACTCATGGGCGGAGGGGGAGGGATCATCTAAAGAAGCGGAAAACAAACCGAATCAAATGAACCGACCGAAACTGAAACAGGAGAATGAGCCCAGCAGGAAGTGAAACTAAAAGAGGAGAATGAGCCCAGCAGGAAGTGAAACCAGAAGACGAGCTCAGTCGTTGAACCTGTGAGGCCATCTCAAGATCTGGTATAAAGGGTGAACGAGCAATTCTGTGTATGCAGATTACAGACAGACCGTGCCTATAAAAAAATAACGGATTACTTGTTATTTGCATCACTTTCACAGCAAGTCAATCACACGACTAACCGGGGGTCCACAGGGCATCGTGGGAGGCCAGGCAGGAGGGACGGGGCCACTGGACCGCTTACTTCCCCCCTGCGGTAGAAAAAGAAATGATTGAACGTACGTTTCCAATGTCATGTAATCACCAATGGAATACATTCAAAAGCACAATGGAATGTTGTACTTTAAACCACAATTCGATTTTAGCAATCGCGTTTAGCAATCCTCACATAGGCGTCACCGTGTAATGTGGCTCCAGCATCTTTTCACTGACTAATGAAGGGATCAAAGGCATGGTGGTTCAAAGGCAGGGATGCAAACTCATCAGGGGTGAAAAAAAGGGGTGACCCTAACTGCTACAAAAGTAATGTCAGGACGACAGTAAAAAAAAAAGTCGATACAATCTTGTAAAATGTCAACCTTGTAAAATAAATCTGACAATGGAGATGTGTGTTCTACATCCTTAATGTTCACAGCATAGACTGGGTTCATAGCTGCCTCAAGCTTCAGCCAGCTCCAGCTTCACTTCTCATCTCACACCTGCCTCAAGCTGCTTTACCAGCAGTCCCTCGCTCTCCCCCAATTCTCTTTCTGCAACCAGATAATGAACATTCATTTCACGTACCGTAATTAAAGTTAAGTAAATTATCACAAACTCATCCATCATGCATTTACTCACACAATTTTGTCATTAAGACATTGCTATATAAACAGAACATCTTGTGTGTGTCTGGAGGGCTGTAGCTAGTACTAGTAAAATGTGTTTTTTGCTCTTTAAAGCTATTGCAACAGGGCTTAGATATGACGTTTATAAATTGATTTCACAACCACTACAACTATAAGAAAAACTGCCACAAGGTAATTTCAATTCAGGTTCTGTCATTTTCAGTTTGTCTCATTAATTAGTCTCATGTTCCAAAACAAATCCAAAAGCAAATAGTCTAATTATGTCGTGGTTATGACAGTATTAGCCTTGCTAATAATATCTTAGCATAACGTTAAAAAACATTGAACCATCAGGAGTAAACGGTAAGTTGGCACTTTGGCTGACGAGCTCAACTGTTGTAATTGTCGGCAAAATGGTAACGGTAGTAAACAAGTTTAACGAGAGCCCTAACATCTGTGACATTAACGTTATACAAGTGGAATTTGCAATAACAAGTAACGTTAACGTTAACATTACGCTATTTAATGTTAAACTCCATGGAAATGACGTGAACACCTAACATCAACCATATCGGGTTAACTGTCCCAAGCTTAACATATCGTCATATAAGCCAATTTCATAACGCTACTCTAAGAGATTCTTACCTTAAGACATGCAGACATTTTTAGATTTTCTTTTTGACAACTCAGAAGGCATGATTCTCATTTCATTCACCCCGCCCCCCCCTTTTCAAAAACTCTAAACGGATCCACACAAATGACCTATTTTGGATTAAAAACGGCAAAATTCGCCGAAAGGTGACAAGATTGCATCCCTGCAAAGGGTAATGGGTGGAGGAACTCTTCTTACCATCTTGATGCCTGGCATTGGGGGCGGGCCCGGGGGAAAACCAGGAAGACCAGGTGGCAACACTGGAGGGGGTTCTCTGGGGGATTTGTACTTCGGGGGCTTGTTGTGTGCTTGCCGTCTGTGAGCGTGTGGTGTGGTAGACCGGTCGCTCTCCTCTGTGGAAGATTCAGCTTCATTGACCTTCATTTAGGGCAAAGAAAGAAAGAGCATATTGCTTGAATTGTAATACACAGCTCAATACACCCACTGCTTTCCATTCGTGTCTTGAAACAATTTTCCCACATTAGCATGTCTCAAATATGGAATCTCATTCATTTTAAATCTATATTGAAATGGTTTCTTACATTTCCTCCAAGGTTGATCGAAAATCAAAATGTAACAAAAACAGTTTCTTGAATGTCCATTACTATACCTTAACACAAGTTTCTTCTTCGACCTCAGAGTTTTCCAAGAGCAAATCTTGAAGGCTTTGCTCCTCCTGATTGCCATAGTTTGTATATACAACTGTACAACTGGCTCTCTTCTTGTCTATGGCGCAAATTGTGGCAGCATACAGCTGGCCATCCTCTGACCAGTAAGCACTGCATGAGTCTCCAACCTGCCACTGTGGCACAACAAGTGTTCACCGTTCAGTAATGATGGTAGGATTAGGGTAGAGTTTAGCCATATAGTATTCATTGAGTTGTAGCACACAGTAAAACATATGACATTTCGACCAAGATCAAAATAATGTATTGTGAACGCAATGTCAAGCTCTTGGTCTAGACTTCAAGGTTTGATCTAGAAAGTTCTCTGTAAAGAGTTTACTTAGCAGGTTTGATAGATTGATATAGTCATTGACCAACCTCTTTGTCTGGAGGTGCATTACTCCTTTTCCTGCTCAGATTATTTTTGTTGCTCTTGCGCTTCTTCCCTGGGGGGTCTTTCTTGAAGGCAGGTGGGTCATTTTCGCCTTTAAGTGCAGTCTGGTAGATATTTTAATGCAACATGAGTGACTATTCTGTACACAGTAACAGTTTCAAGTCATTCAAGGTTTCTCACTGGCATACATTCATGATTATTAAACACCATACCTTGAACGATACAACAGCCTTGTCATATGCCTTTATCAAAGCAGTGTCATCCCATATGTCAGAATCATCACTCTGGAAATTAAAGAAGTACAACGTTGACGAAGATAAACACAATTTGCTATACCAATCATCATATACAATTCTCACTGAGTCCACTGTTTACTACAAAAACGGGGTATTGGTCAGCACAGTGAATCATCCCAAAGTGTCAATTGATAAGTTCGTGAACGCAACGTCTGACTGAAAATGTAAGACCTGAATGCTAAGTGATAATAGAGTCGTAAGTACTATTTGATGACGACACTAACCCTCGTCTGGAGTTCTTATAAATACATCTATGGTTTGTCCATGCACATCCGTGTGCGAATATCAACGTGAGTGTGACTGTAGCCAAGCCAAGCTAACAGCTACTCCATGCTACTCTCTAGTGTCGCGATATACCGACATGGCTGTCGTCGATAGCTTACCTGCCCAGCCCCACGTGCGAAAAGCATATCTTTGCTCCCGTTCGCCATGGCTAGCAACGCAGATATTTCACTGCCAGTTAATATGTATTTTAGATACTTGGTGAACTACTGCTACTACTTGACGCACAATGTGCGTCGCAAACGATGACGTAGGACCAACTCCTGGGCGAATTGCGTGACGACTATATTATGCGTCAGTTGGCAAGGCAACGCTGAGACAGCGACACTGAGCGGCTGCCTTTTTCTCTTCCGAAATAGAGTGGCGCTTGTGTTAAATGCGTTGTGTTGTATCGTAAATAATACGTCGGCACAGCATAGTTTGTGGATGAATTGTTACGATGACAAGTTCCTCTCTACGCTCGTTGGGCGCAAAGGTCGTGTTAACGTCGTCCAGCGATGAGGCTCAACCACCGGGACACATCATCGACGGGTAAACTTTGCTTTAGTTGTTGAGTTAAGCTAGCGATGGGTACACCGTATTCATGTTGCGTAAACCAGTTATAACGTTACAACTTTGCGTTGTATTTTTTTTCCTCCAAAACACAGCCTTATCTGTCTTTTTGTCTTTCTCCAGCGACACCGACACGTTTTGGATGTCCACTGGGATGTTTCCTCAGGAGTTCATCATCCGCTTGGCTGAGCCTACAGGGATTGACCTTGTGACTATCGACAGCTATAATGGTACAAACGCCAATTATCATGATGAAGCTGTTCAGTTGTAATTGGCTACCTGCCATCTTTTAGTAGACTGCCGTCTTCGGATGTTATTATTTTCAAACTCACCCGTTCACTGGCAGCAGGGTAGCCAGGTAATTATATCTTAGTAATTAATTTGGGTTAGTCAGTTATATGTGAAAACGAAGACCCAATTAGACCAAAAGCCTCATTACTATGAGTTATGCTGTGCTATCAAAACAACTGTTACACTTTTAAATATCCGATTACATCTCAACTGCTGCCTGTCGTGAAGTTTGTATCAGACCAATTTCCCACAGGGCCTGATTTTACATGCATGCGTATGAATGTGTTTTAATTACAATGCGCATGCGTTATCATTAGTAACACACTTATTTAGACTTAATTATGTTTGGTTTTGTGAGACTATAACACATCTAGGATAAATGCTTTCTGAAAATGTCACTTTAAACTGTTGTTACAAAAGCTGGTGTTGTCCTATCTCTGCTGAAATGACTTTCTGTTATAGTGGAATTGTCTGGAATGGTGCCAGGTGATTGATTGCCATGTACCTGCATAATGGGAGGCCTATTTTAAACACAATGCATCATCAGGGGACTTTTTTCCCATCAAATGCTCAAATCGAATTAAATATTCCATCTAATTAATGATAATAGGTCAAACAGTTCAGTGGCCTTCATGAATACAAAAACAGATATTTGCTAACACAGTCTACAATTAAAACAGGGATAGGTAAAATAGTCAAGATAGGAACAAGAAACTGTTTAATGAGGTCAATGTGGCAGTAAATCTAAAATCTTGTATTTTTGCTCAAGCAGAACTCAGTTAATATTTTGGGGTGCAAAATATGACTTACTCTGTTTTGTCTTTGCATAGGCTGTAAAGGCTATACTTTTTAACGTTTCGGGCACAGTAAAAAACTGTAACAAAAAAACAACCAATCAAAGAATGGGCAGAAGATAAAAACTGAAACTAAACTAGATCTGCAAACTGGCTGAAAATAAAAAAAACTTGAAAACTAGAACTCACTGGCAAGACAACGAGACGAGGAGCATACATACTGTTAAAAATGTATCATGTGTTTTCTCTTTTGTTCAGTTAAGGGTCTGAGGATAGAAAAGAATACCTTGGATACATTTTCTCACTTTGAATTGTTTGCAGAAACGGGTAAGAATAAACCATGTGACAAATCACCATGTTATATAAGTCATACGTTTTAACCTGTCAAAGAATGGAAATGCTGCAATCATTCTTTCATTGCAGAATTTGAACTAACAGAAGGACAACTGCAATCAAATGCTATTTCGGTGAGTAGACTAGTATAATACTAGTTACAGAAATTAGATCATGGATGTCATGGTGATGAAGCTATTGTCCTCTTCTTTCTCTCCAGCTAAAAGGAACCACTGCTTCCCACCTGCGTTTCGTCATCACCTCTGGATATGACCATTTTGTCTCAGTGCACAGGGTCAGCATTCAGACTTAATCTCCCATAAAAGGCTAGATGTCCTTTTCCGTAGTGTCGAGAGGGAAATTAAGATATCGTATTTTTATACTGTGTCCTTGGCATGGCAAAGTGTGTCACATTGTGTCAAATTCAAAAGGACATTACTCTACAGACAGGCTGTATGGAGAACAAGCATCAAAAATACACGTCTTATGTCTTTAGTTTAAATAGCTTGAACATGCAGCCTGAGTGAATTGGATTAAATGAGTTAGCCGTATCACTTACTGTCTCTGCACCGTCTCTACAAATAAATCTAGGGTCTACACCTATTACTCAATGCTTTCTGTTTTGTCTTTTGCTCCAACATTCTGCAGGATTTAGTCGTGATTCAATATTTGGATGTTTACCTTCCACACACCTGCTCTCATTCATTTCTCACTCACTGTTATATGTCAGAGGCTCAAAATATACATCCATAACAAGCTAAATGGTGGTGTATTTATTTAGGAGAGAATTCCGCATAATTCTCTGGCTGACTGAAAGATGAAGATAGTGAACTAATTAAGGAGGCGAGTTGAATCAGCTCAGCCCCCCGCCTGTCCCTCCCTCTCTCTTGGGGACTCGGGGGGAGGGTGGGGGGCAGGTGGTTTCAGAGCCAATGAGCTAGACAAAGGCTCAGGTCTTGTACTCCTATATATATACGCACACGCACGCACACGCGCACGCACACACACACACACACACACACACACACACACACACACACAGGCAGCGGTAGCATTGGCTAGCAGCAGAGCAATGGCACCCTCAGGGACTCCCTTCCCAATTACTAAGTTGACCGTGGCTCAGATTGGGGAGTTGCAGTCGCTGGATACGCTGCTCCAGCCCTAGTCTGAATGCAGGGCTCCGGGAGAAACCAATAAAACAATATGAAACACACAGCTTAATAACTTACCCCTTTACAATAGATTTGAGTTGCAATCTCGCGTGTGAGTCTTATAGAGGTTGTCGGAAACACATTGAAAATGGATACTTTATTATTCGGTCTTATATAATCCGTGGTTTACAATATATATGACTGTGAGTTGGAAAAAGCGCATTTGTATCAGAGCAGAGACAGTTGAACCTGTTCTTCTAAAATGTTCTCGCTGCCCGGGTTTGTGACTACTAAAGATCCGTTTTGTGTACCAGGGGCCGTGTACCGGGCCCCGTGCACGGCTAATGAATTCAGCCCCCTTTGTGCCTGACTGTTGGCTGATCATCAACATCACAGCAGGGTACGACGGCATCATTATCATGTCACTGCAGGGCAGAGCTCAATTATCACCCGATCCCTTCTGATGGCTGAGCAGCTGTCCAATCGCATGGAGACATCTGCTGGACCAAGACGGTGTATGTTTAGCTGAGGTGACGGTGGCAAATGGAAAAAGAAACCCGACCAAAAAGCGCGATAACCCACTGAGCCCCTAACCGTTTTAGCGCACGATTCAAACCCTTTTATTAAACCATTCAAACACCCGTCACTTTTCCACCAAGACGAGAAAGATACAGAAATATGTCATTATGGGAAGTATCGTCTAATCCCCCGCCGCCCGGCTGCCTTTTTTTTTAGCCACATTAAAAGCCGTTCGTCAATAAAACAGCATTCAATGTTGATGACGATTACTGTTTCCTTTGCATGTATTGTTCATAATTATACGTGTGTTTGTTGTTTTTTACGGGAATTGGTGTTTTGAAGCAACGTGAGCAAGACCCATCGCTGTAATCTCTCCCAGTACCTCGTATTCATGCCCACTTGGTGCGTCTGAGATTCTGCTTGGTATTCAGCCAGCATCGCCATCCTTTTATTTGAATGACTACGTGGCAGGCACTGACAATGGCCCTTAATTTGATTTCAGTTTTGATTTGGAGTGCTGGTACATATAAAACAAAAGCAAAAAAAAGTGGTGCTTTGTGTGTGTGTGTGTGTGTGTGTGTGCGTGCGTGTGTGTGTGCGTGCGTGCGTGTGTGTGTGTGTGTGTGGGTGGACCTTGGCCCGTCTAAGGGCACACGCAGGATTTGACAATATTCATAACTGAAAATGCAATGTTGATATATTGAAAACGTTGAGGTTTATTTGAGACGTTATAAATAGTGTTTACTTGCGCAGCGGTGTAATAAAGACCCATCAGGTAGTATATCACAAAATAAACCGTATTAAACAATCCATTTGGAAACACTTTTCTCTGTAAAAGTTGGCAGCAAGACATTCATCTTCCTGTGTAAATCATGGTGTGTTTTATCTCGCCCGCTAACATCTAGCCTGGTTTCGCTGTGGAAGTATCTGGAAAATTTGGAGATTACTTTCATCATCGTGCAAATGCCAGAGGAAGCCTGTTTTTTAATCTTTACCTCAGAGTTGTACTTAAAACCCTTGTTTTCGTGTCTTTTAATCTGCTTGTTTACTCCTAACTTTCAGGTATTGAGAGGTACGGGGGCCAAGAAATTATGTC
>OMNR01033791.1:2096-17613 GCA_900303205.1 Mora moro
AAACAATTATATAAATATTATATTTGAATACATCAAAGAAAATACAAAAAAACAAAACATTTAACAGCTTACATGTAGGAGATTTATTTTGTACATTTATAGTTTATGTGGTACAATACGTGGTACAGTCACAGGCAGACGGGGCTAAATATATAGAGAAGAGGAAACCGACATACGATACGAGACATTTGAACAAGGTGTGTGATAATCAACAGCGCGAGGTCGACGTGAACGAGGATCAACTGAGGACCTACAATTGCACACGTCCTTATCGTACACGCGTCACACGTCTAGTAATCTCTCTTCAGTTTGAGCTGATTCAGTCTGCGGTATAAAGAGGCAATTTAGGGAAAGAAATCGGAAGTGCTTTGAGTGTTTCCAGGAATTATACTCTGAAAGAGAATCGATCACACATAATATTATTACATTATAATCTCATCATATTGACACACCCACAGTATGCTGACTGACGTCTATTTAGTACTTCAATTAAGATAAAAAAATATTGAATTCATTTTTTTTTGGATAGAAATACATGAACATTGCTACACCTAGTCTGGGAGTTTTTTTAATTTATTCATTTGTTTATTTTTTTGTTTAGTTACAATCACATCTGGTCTGAAGTAGGAATATTGTGTCAAGTGAAATAGTATTCAATGGTTTTATTTTAAACATAATAAAACTATCGTAATATGGGTTCGATTTACAGCACATTGTGTGAATTTCAACTTTCATTCATTTCACATTTATTTTCTTCTTCAAAGCCCACCCCGAATGGAAGACATTTTCAGTAGTGACACAGCATTATACTTTCCGTGCTTCTTAACATGATCCCAGACAACCGATGTCTAACAGTGGCTGAGTTATGTCAACATAAAGAAGTGCTACTTGGCATTTGAGTTGCTCCTAGTGGCTGCTATTTCTGTTATTATTATGTCTGCTCATCGGACTATTGCCTGGTCGGTATGTGTTGACTGATGCCGTCAAGAATGTAGCAGAAGGTAACACTTCTCATGTGTTTCTTCTAGACCAGCACAGCTGCCAAGTGTCCAATAGGAGGACAGAGCTGATGCTGTCCCATGGACAGTCAAATCCTAGCATAATACAAGCCTTAATAGATATTAGCTGCCCACTGCTATCTTTAGCCTTGAACAACAGGTTTCACATAAGCAAATAATGCCACTGCTAAATGCAATATGGCTGAATGTTTGAGAGTCCCAGTTGTTGCCAATAGGTGGGCCTGGGGAAGTTTGATTCTTGGAATATTTGACATACTTTGAATAATAAACATAGGATGACTTTATACTGCCTTCTATTTTGAGATGTTTTGCCTAACGTACAAATCATTTTTAAAAAGTCTCTTTATGCTTGAAACAACGTGTCCAAAAACCAAAGAGGAAGTTAACAAATGGATCCATGATTCAATACATGACATCATACATTTCATAACGGGAATCGTCACACAATAATATCCCACTGGGTGCATTCAATCCTTTTTGTAAAAAATAAAAAAAAGTTTAACAAAAATGTAAACAAACTGTTTTACTTCATGTTCAAAATAAGCTACATGACTTAAAGCCCCTCGAAGCAACACATGGGTAAGTTAGGGGTGAAACGTGAACCTTTAGCCGCTGTCGGTGTGGAATGGAGCTATCGACATGACAAGTGAGGGAGACTCTTTGGGTTGACTGGTGTCTGTGTGCACTGGGAGATACCGTGTAGGAGAACATGTCATCCCATGCACCAACATGCTAACATCTTTTAGGCCACTGGTATGGAAAGAGTAGTACACAGTTAGAGTTACGTGCCAAGGTTTTCTTATTCAACAAAAACACAACAAAACAATCTTGTTGATAGGTGACATGATGCAATACATAAAACACATATCCTGTGCTCTTATTAGTGGACTCAGGAGATTTTGTAGAACAAAGTATGCATTAATACATAATCATAGTAATACAAAATAATGTCATCTTTATAAGTGATTAACTGGTGATTGTAAATGAATATTGGATGGATTAATTAATAAGGTTTCTTTGTAAAGAATTCCTTGGCTCTTTCCTTATAGATTCATAAAAAAGACAAAATATATGTTTCAAATACTCCCATGCAAACAATGTCGTTTTTGTTGCTTAGGGTTGTATATTGCATTCAACTTTTATTTCTTTGTGCTACAATAATAGAAGCTATAGTCATTAAAAAGTAGTCTAATATGCTTGTTAACATATTGTTATGGATTTTTTTTTAATGATTGAATATTTGCAGCTATATGAAAATACTAGGAAATAAGGATCTATTATTTACAGTGACATTGGTTATTGAGTATATGTTACGCTGTTGCAAATATACCGAGTCAAAGTCAACTAAACCCTTTTTTATTTAACCTTATTGAATAAGGTTAAATAACTTGCTTCCAATAAACATTCAATTAAGTATTATTGAAAAACATACTAATTTTAAACTGATCTTGTGGCCACAATACAATCTCTCACTAGTGTTTTTGGGGGGGGCATAACTCACAAAATAGCAACAAACAAAACATAGACACATAGAAATACAGACACAAGCCATGTTACACAAACAACCCACATATCATGTCCTTTCAAATAAATACAGATGCTAAAATTATAGTCTTATGCCGTTGATAGTCGACGGTATATGCCATACAATGTATGCACTTCATGTTTTACGGCATATACCATTTCTAATCATGTGACCCTTGTTGAGAGACAGCTGCTATGCCGCGTGGCTTACAGTCTTGCACTGCCGTCCCGCTGTGCTACACCACCATGGGAGTACCAGAGCAGACAGAGCTGACAGACTCCGCGTCAGACCTCCGTCTCGCGCCGTTCTCCCCCTGCCACTCCTCCTCCTCCTCCCCGATGGGGTTCAGCCTCCCGTTCTGCTCCTGCGGGTCCTTGGCACCCAGGAACGCAGTGTGGTGTTGCTGTTGCTGTTGCTGTTGTTGTTGTTGTTGTTGTCTGTTGAGGAAGTTCTTATCCGTCTTGTCTCCGTCCGGTTTCCCTCCCGCCTCCTCGTGCATCTGACACACGCTCACCGTGGAGGAGCGGAGGCTGTCGTCCTCGCCGCTGACCGGCGTCAGGCCGTGTCCGGGGCAGCAGGCGCAGGGGCAGGGGGTGAGGTAGAGGTAGATGAGCACCATGACCACGCTGGCCAGGCACCCCACCAGGGTGGTGTAGGCCGTCTTGATGCTCTCCAGCCCGCCGCTGAGCGTGAAGTTGAACACCTCCACGGTGATGTGCAGGGTCTCGTTGTAGGAGTCGCTGGTGGCGCGGCAGAGGTAGACCCCCGAGTCTTCGGCCTTCAGCGGGCCGATCTGGAGGCTGCCGCCCGGCAGCACCAGTGCGGTCTTGTCGGCGTGGGTGATGGTGACGTTGTCGGGCAGTGCCCAGCTCTTCAGCATACCCCTCTGCCTGGTGTCGCAGTCCAGCACCAGGTACTGGCCCAGGTAGGCGTTCTCCTTCACCAGCTTCACCTCGCTGCAGTTGAGATGGAGCCTGTTGAGGTCCAGCACGGCCACCTTCTCCTTCTCCTTCACACCCGCCAGCAGGCAGGTGTGCTCCTCTCGGAAGTCGGACGCGGAGCTGAACTTGTGGAGGTCCCAGAGGGCCAGCATGCTGTACAGCTCACAGCTGCAGGGCAACGGGTTGCGGTGGATGTACAGGTCGTTCTTGATCCAGGCCGGGAGTGCCTGGAGCTCAGCCAGAGGCAGTGATTTGATCCGGTTGGAGGAGACGTCCAGCAGGGAGAGGGTCTCCAGCCGGCCCCTCTCCTTCACCACCTCCATGGGGAAGCGGGAGATCTGGTTCTGGCTCAGGTACAGCTTCTGCAGGTGGAAGAGACCGGAGAAGGCCGTGCGGTCCATCTGGGAGATGTGGTTGTTGTAGAGCAGCAACACCTCCAGGTGCTCTAGGGGCTCGAAGATGAGCTCCTCCAGGATGCGGAGGCCGTTGGAGGACAGGTCCAGGTAGTGCAGCCGGGTCACGTGGACGAAGGCCTCGGAGGAGAGGAAGGTGAGGCCGTTGTGGTTCAGGTGGAGGGTGTGCAGCCGGCTCAGCCTCACCGGGGTCCAGTCGGCACGGAGCCGGGAGATGAGGTTGAAGCTTAGATCCAGCACGGCGGTGTAGGGTGGAAGACTGATGGGCACGTTGGTCAGATTCATCTGGGAGCAACTGACGATGTTGCTGGCGCACACGCATACCGCCTGGCAGTTGAGGGGCATGGCCATGAATTGCCCATTAACATTCATCGATGACATCAGGAGAGCCAGCGGTAGCACCGTGAGAAACCTTTGGGTCAACGCGACTTGGTGAGAGACGTGGCGCGGTTCTCTCATTGTGGAGCAGTAGAGCTAGGCTTGGATGTTGTAGGAATCTGGTTTGGGTTACTTGTCGTCAAGAAAAGCACTGCAATGACATATTGGAGTGAGTAAGCAATCCTGATTACCTGTCAACTGGCATGACGTTGCTAGACATGTTTTACAGTGTTCACTCATAACGCAGGGTGCCTTGAACGGTAAGCCCCGTCATGGTAGTCATGGGGTAGGCTGTAGCTTATTGGAACAGCAGCCAAAGCCAAAGTTACTTCAACTCTAATGTAAATAACAACAGGAAAATAACAACAGATTAGGCCTAAATAGCAACAGTAAAATATAAAATGTAATGTAAAAACGTCTATTACAAAGAAAATGAGCCAAATAGGCAACACCAATGATAATACTAATCATCATAATAGTAATTAAAAAAACATATTCCAAATAAATACTGCCCCAAATCCTGCTCCTGCCACAACTGTAGCGCGGCGTGTATGATTCACTAATAGTGTTGTATAAATCCTCTGCACAGTAACTACAACATCACAGACACGTATTATGCACTTCCAGGCAGGAGAGCATCCCACCCTAGAACGCTTACCTCGGTTGATTTCTAAAGAGCGAAAAATCCAATGTCCACAAACAGTCAGCCTTCGAGACGGTCCGCTTACATGACGTCCTTAGCCATTTACTGGAGCAACAACGACAAACTGCTCCTCTCTCGCCCGGACCTATTGGCGGTAGTATTAGGACTGTCCGACCGTCGTTCTCGCTGTTGTCAAAGAAAACCCCATAATTTTATTATTGATCCGACAGCAGGCAGCGGACGCAGGAGGTGTGTCACATTTCTGCGCACACGCACGCATCTCCACGTTCAGCGCACATTCTCGCTCTCCGTGATCCGTAACATTTGCTCACTTCGTGGTCGACTTAGGCCAGCCAATAACACCAACTGAACGTTAACGACACAGCACCAACAGAATCATCACCTCCACCGATGTCTAAATAAACAAACGACGAATAACGTGGGATGCGTGAGATCTCCTCGGGCTGATGGACTGTATCTTACATGTAGAATCTAAATGAATCCAGCACGTGTCCCAGAAAACCGACATTTCAGGAACGTGCTACACACCAACCATTTATGAAATGATCATTAGGTTATCTTTGAACCTAAAACGATTGCATTTTGAGTGAGATACCAGAAGATACTAATTTCCTATATATATATATATATATTTCACAGCAGGGCTGATGCAGTTGGCTATATCCTTTCTTCTCCAACACAAGCCATAGGCTGCGGCTGCGGAGGGAGCTGCACGCTTATTGGTGCTTTGCGGTGCTTGATCGCGCAACCTTTTCACGTGCGTCACCTTGTCAAGGGCACGGCACGCTGTCGTGCCGCGTGAACCGAAACCGATCTTTAATTGCGGATCTAATTTGCATACCTGCGGATCTATGCACACGAAGGGTTTATTATAGGATGAGGAAACATGGGACAAATGTTAGTGCTGTTGATTATATTATATTATATTATATTATATTATATTATATTATATTATATTAAGTTCCGAGAGAGAATATGGCTACAATTCCCATGTGGGCACACAAAGCACTGCCTTCATTATTGTTATATATAGGTTTCATTAGTATTGTTATATGTGTTTACACCGACACTTGTATGTGTGTTTGTTCAGCGTGAAGTGTGAGTGGAGAATAAGGTTACAGTAGTCACAGGGAGCCCACAAAACAAAAGTGTCCGGTAGCTTGATTACACTTCACCGTCCATGCAGTATCAGTCTTGTTTTACATGTACACAACACACAATATGTAGTAGAAGAAGTAGAGAACGCCTCATAATCTATACAAAAATATTGTGACACTGTGTATGTGTGTGTGTGTGTGTGTGTGTGTGCGTGCGTGCGTGTGTGTGTGTCTAACGTGACCCCCACAGGGTGACACTGTAGCCTGCTAGCCTTGCACCGTGACACCTCACAACGATAGAAACAGATAACTTACCATGCCCTGTCAACACTAACACACACACACACACACACACACACACTAACACTCCGCTGGTTCAGCTGTTGGTATTGTACTGATATAGTATTGTATGTAGCCTACTGTTGGTGTTGGTCTAGTGTTAGTATAGTAGTAGGCTACTGTTACTGTTAAATTTAATAACACAAGTTACGATGGTACTTTATTAATCCCCAACTGGGAATTCTGGTTAATATCGTACTGTTGGTATATTGCTGTTGGTTAGTACTGTCGGTATAATACTAAAGTACTGTTGGTTTTGTACGTACTGATAGAGTATCGTTCGTACTGTTAGCGCTGTTCCTATAATACCGTCAGTACTGCACACTGGTATAGTGTGGGGCTGTGCTGTAGAAGATGTAGGCGGTGGTCTACTTTGTGTGAGGAGACGTGCAGTCCTCTGGTGAATTATGGATGAGCTGCCGAGCGGTGGCCATGACTGCGGGTCACGGCAGCGTGCATCCAGGCTCATCACGCTCCGGCCGCTTTGACATCCACCTCGCCCCCATCCTTCTTGCAGCTGTTCGCTCCAGCTCGACGCGTGATACGATCGTCAACGTAGAGACGGAGGCACAGTGTGTTCAGGTGGAGACGACAAGAGACGTGTTTTACAGGGTTTTTTTCTTTTTAGATTCCTTTTTTTTTTTCCTCTTCACAATCATTTTCACCCATGTGTCACTCACAGGCACAGGTCGGAGGGATATGTTAGGATCGTTATCCCGTTAAGCCAAACTAGTAGAGTGAAATATCTGGAATTGGTGTTGAATCCTGTAGTAAGTTGTTCAGTCAGGGATTGCGTAATGTATCTTCTTATAGGCTTCCTATAGGGTTTAATGTTGAGTTCTGCTGCTGCCTAACCCTTAGCGGTGGACTATTGAACTCCAGGTTGTTACACATAAACAGACTAATGCAAAGTAAACAAACAGGCATGTTGTTTATCAACACCATATGAACAAAAAATACCACCCACATAACTCTACGGCATATATCCAAAGCATTCCCGTTGTGTAAGTGTGTTGCATACTTCAGTTCAGTTCGGTGGCCATCACCTTACAGGGCTGATCATTATGTTTGTATTGTTAGCATGATTAAAAGTCGCTCCAACGGTGCATTCACCTACTGTATATGCGTTCACATTATTGTACAGTAAATGGGAAATGTAATTATTGACACTTTTTGAGTAAAAACATTCACCAAAAGGCTAATCTGTTATGTTAATAGGGTTAGTTAATGTATGTATGTATGTAGTTAATGTATTATATATTATACATTAGGCCTATGAAAACAGTGATGATAATATTTGTGTTTCTGAAATGCTCCAATTATGTTGGTACATCGTGGTTCTAAAACACATCCAAACTGAATGTGTGTGTGTGTGTGTGTGTGTGCGTGTGTGCGTGTGTGTGCGTGCCTGCCTGCGTGCCTGCGCGTAAACCATGACGTACACGGGCAACTCAAAGGTTATACTGCCACCATTTGGTTGCATTTGATGTCTTTCTATCGACATTGATGCTAACCAAGAAGGCCTTTGGCTGGTTTAGGTTTTGACTTTTAAATCTGTTTGTTAATCGTTTGCATTCATATTTATACTTCCACAATTTATGAGAACGCATAGCTTGAATAATCGACATAACATATAACATGTTGTATGTATGTTATGTAAGATGACGAGGTTTGAGGTTTGTGACATCACATTTAGTGAATTCTGACTGGATATACTAGAAGAACCTGTAGCTATATATTATCTATTGTTTTGACCCTACGCAGTTAATGCCAAACTGACTTAGAATTTCAACCAAATATATGTGAATCGCTAGAGCTCCCTCGCATGGATTAGTAAGGGAATTACACCGCGGTCTCTGCTCGAGGCTGATTAAAAGGCTGCTGTGTAAGATACTCTGTGTTATACTGTGTTATGTCCATTGTAGAAATTGTGGTGTAGCTCCACATGCTAATGTAAATAAAGGAATGAATAAAGTTATTACAATACCTAAGCCTATTGCTAAACCCCGGGCACACATTTTTCATTGTTTATTCTGACCTAAGCTAATAAATGCAAAATATGTAAGCCTATATAGCAACAGCATCCTCTATATGTAGGCCTAATATACTTAGCCCACACTTATAATATATAATAAGAGAGGTATAAAGGCATAAGTAAGGCACAATTGCTAAGATATCATATTAAGATACTTACATTGTAAATGACAATAAACACGTGGCAGTATACAAATGCTAAACATTTGTATTGCCAAAGGGATGTAGTACAACATTAGCTTCTCGGCCCTCTGTTGGACTGCGTATGAGGTTAAATCTGTTGTGAGCTAAGACCCTCCGCTTTCAGTGCCTCCCATACATCCTTCCTCTTTGAGTGCCTCCCATACATCCTTCCTCTTCATCATCGCAGTCATTCTACAGCATCAAATGAACCCCTTCACAGGCATCACCTCCCGGTAACAGCCTGCCCTCAGGCTAGGCTAAAATGTCACATTCTTCCAGCTCGGTGTATTCCTCATCGTGCATCGCGCTGGACGTCTGGTCAGTGTCATGTTGATGTCTTCATGCGGCGCGCCAGGTAAACACAGACCTTCATGTCTTTGTGTTCCTGGGTGCGCTGCCGGCTTTTCATGTCATGTAATATCAAACGGCAGGTTAATGGTGTCCATGCGTAAACATCCCCATCCCTCAGCCTCCCGGTGCATTTCAATTCCACTCGGACACGTGCCATGCTGTAATTGTGTTTTCGGTAACTGTAATTGCGTGATTGCATTAATGAGAGCATTCGCTCTGTGTATTTTTGGATAGCTTGTGTTTTTTTTTAGCAGGGGCTTTTTATTTTATTTTAGCATAGGCTGCATGGGGTAAGTGCAGAATGCCATCGCTATTTCTGAGTGAGAATGCCGAATCTATTTTCAAGGTTGCCATGGAAACCATTGTATTTGTGGTGGCAGTGATTGGTGCTGCCGAGAGAGAAGAATCTTCTATTTTTGTCATGAGTCAACACCTGATACACGCTCATAAATAGACACGCGTGCACACGCACACATACGCACACCGACACGTGCACACGCACATTCACACACGCGCACGCATACACACACACACACACACACACACGCACACACACACACACACACACACGCACACACACGCACACGCACACACACACGCACACACACGCACACACGGAAATCACTTAACTTGAAGCACTGAGCATTGTAGCCACCGTAGTCCTCGTCTGATGTTATCGTGTTATCGGTGAATGTTTTTGGAATACAAAATAAAAAATGCATTTAAATAGAGGAAGACGTACGAGGCTCTGCATGCACACGAACCTTGATGAATGAAAGCAATGCTGAACAAGGGATATCTGAGTTCGCTCCTTCAGTGGAGTAATCGCAGTCGCATTAAATATAACATTTTACATTTCATTGTCCACCTTGGAAAATTCGATGAGACAGACTGTATGTGAAGAAAGATCACCGTGGCAACAGGAGAATCAGCAATTGCCCCAGTTTGATGAAGTAAAATGGAGGTTGCTGAGGCCCACTTATTATTGGTTTACCTCGGTAAAAATGATATATGGGAGAAGGAGAGTGGATGTGCTTTATATGTCTAAATATGAAACTGACCAATTACACTTATGATTAAGGTAAATATATTGTATTCTATTTTAGATAGAATAGACACACATGCGCGCACATGTGCACACATGCACCCTCACACACACAAAACTCACATTGAGGGCAAGATTTAGAATCAGGATATGACTGCGTGTGAGACTTCAGTTAGCACAGATGTCTTCTTTATCCACATCATCCGATGTGTGCTAAATGTATTTGAATGTATTTTTATTTTGCATTTTTGTATGACTTTGACGTCCTTTTGTATTGACACACTTCCCTGAAAGTGTAAATGTAAAAATATAAAACTATAATAAATGCACAGGCACTAGGACCCTGTGCAGCCAGCTGCTCTGGTACCCATTTACTCGTTGCCTCCTGCTCCATCTCTGCAGTCAGTGTGTGTGTGTGTGTGTGTGTGTGTGTATGAGAGAGAGGGAGAGAGAGAGAGAGAGAGAGAGAGAGGGAGAGAGAGAGGAGAGGGATCATCTCTGTGTAAGCGTTTATATCATCAAGAAAAGGGAGCTAGCATTTTCTCTTTCTCGCCCTCTCCACTGTTTCTTCCTGAAACAAACCTCTGCTGCTGTCGGTGTGTGTGTGCGAGAGAGGAGGCACCAGTGCGACTGTGAGATGGTAAGAAGAGCAGGTTATTTCAGCGGGAACTACCTCGCCACCATTCACAAGGTACCGTGCTTCATCCTCCACTGTCTACTTCACTGTGCCGACAGCTTAACCAGCTCTCAGCCTTAACCTTAAAAAAAAAAATCACCATAACAACCAATGCTGTATCTCTGGCTTTAACAGGAGTAACCGTGGTTTCTAATCGAATCCTCTCTTGCTATCTCCCTCTATCTATCCTATATCCTCTCTCTCTCTCTCTCTCTCTCTCTCTCTCTCTCTGGCTCTCTCTCTCTCTTTCTGTCATGCTCTTTGTTTTTTTTATCTACATGCTCACTTCTCCTCTACCTGTTTCTTCTTCTTCTTCTTCTTCTTCTTCTTCTTCTTCTTCTTCTTCTTCTTCTTCTTCTTCTTCTTCTTCTTCTTCTTCTTCTTCTTCTTCTTCTTCCTCTACGTTCTGTGGAAGCTCGCTGAAGTAAATCAGTTTGCCAACCTGGGAATTGAAATGTGTTGTCGGGAGTACCGGGCTCCAGCTTTGTAGGGCCGGTGTAATATATAAATGATTGATGGATGAGTGAGTAGGCGTTCATACATGACTACACCAGGCAGGGGGGAACAGATAGGCTTGGGATAATTAGCTCCATTGATCACAGAGGATCCGTCCGTCCAGTGCGACGGGCAGCGTTGTGACCAGAGGAGCTGTAGTGTATTGTTCTCATTGTAAAACCGAGCATCATTAGCTTGGCTTTTTCTTTACATTTTTATTCTACAACCATTACACGAAAACATGACCACATGTATCATGTTGACTTGCGACACACACACACACACACACACACACACACACACACACACACACACACACACAGCTGCCACCTCCATAGAAGACTTTGTTTTTCTGCAACATGCCGTTGGCCTCTGTGACCCAGAAAAGCCTCAACCTTGTCGTTTTAGGAAGGGAGGGCTGGCTGGTTTAAATCAAGCTTAGGTAATCATAGCTTTGAGGCGAGCAATTGGTAAAATACATACATGCAGAAACATGAAGAGTTCACCTGTTGGACCCGAAAAACACAAACACCACCATACAGTGACTGCATTAGTGAATTTCTGAGGCTGGATATTTTGTTTTCAAAAATAGTGATTATTAATGGTATTGAAAATGGCTTTAAAGTAATAGGATTATATGCAGGAATTAGCTTGCGCTTTAAGCATTGACAGGATGTGTGCTTGAAATAGATTTAGCCTGATTTCAGGTGCCGCTTCTCCAAGAGAAACTGGACTGATGTATTTTTGTTTTGGTGAAAAGGATGCTTTCTGTGTGCTTGGATCACAGAACAGATTTAAGTTTGACCAGACACTGATATCTTTTTTTCCGGGCAGTTATCCAAGTCAAGTTATTTCCTATCTGTTCCACGAGGGATAACACTAAAGCAGATAGACTCATACGCTACAAACAGCTGACTATTCTCTTGTTCTTCTTCCTCTCTCCTCAGGGCGTACCTTGACTGCTCCAAAGACACAAGTCTTTGTAAATGTGGACGAGATGCGCGGAGCGTGACTCAGATCAGGCTTCCTGCTACAGGGACGCTTTGGACCTCGTCTTCAAACAACAAGCTCTCCCGGCTGTGAAGGATGGGTGATGGGCCTGTGACTGATCCTGCCTGCCTGCCCTGTCTCGCGCTTCAATGGAGCCCGCGTGGAACTCCTCCTCCTCCTCCTCCCCCCACACACCTCCACACACACAGTCCACCTCCAACATGTCTGCCTCCGTGGTGCCCGAGGAGGACTGGGCGCTGTCCCACTGCCTAGCCCTGTTGGCCATGCTGCTCATGGACCTGCTGGCCGTGGTCGGCAACGGGGCGGTCATGACCGTCATCGCCAAGGCGCCGCAGCTCCACAAGTTTGCGTTCGTCTTCCACCTGTGCTTGGTGGACCTGCTGGCGGCGCTGGTGCTGATGCCCCTGGGGATGCTCTCCGGCCGGGCCTTCTTCGGGGAGGTCCTGTGTCGGAGCTACCTCTTCCTCAGCGTCTGCTTGGTCAGCGCCGCCATCCTCTCCATCTCCGCCATCAACGTGGAGCGCTACTACTACATCATACACCCCATGCGCTACGAGGTGAAGATGACCATGGGCCTGGTGGCCTCAGTGCTGGTGGGGATATGGGTCAAAGCCCTGGCCATGTCGGTCCTGCCCCTCCTGGCCTGGCTCCTGCAGGGCGGGAGGAGCCCTCTTCTGGACAGCGGCGGGGTGGGGCCGGCGGGAGGTGGAGGTGGCGTAGGGGGAGGGCCCGGCGTCCCCTCGGTGCCGGCTCAGGGCCACAGGCGATGCTCGCTGCACTGGACCGGGGGAGGCTCCAACCGCCTGGTCTTCATGGTCCTCTTCACGCTTGTGTACTTCCTGTGTCCGCTGCTGCTCATCCTCGTCGTGTACTGCAATATGTTCAAAGTGGCCCGCGTGGCGGCCATGCACCACGGCCCACTGCCCACCTGGATGGACACTCCGCGCCGCCAGAGGCTGGAGTCCATAAGCAGTCGCTCCACCATGGTGACCAGCTCCGGGTCCGGTACCGGGACGGGCCGCGCCACCCCTCACAGGTCCTTTGGTGGAGGCAAGGCTGCGGCGGTGCTGGCAGCGGTGGGTGGGCAGTTTCTCTGCTGCTGGTTGCCCTACTTCTCCTTCCACCTATACTCAGCGGTGGTGGCCAGCCCCCCGGCCGCGCTGGCCTCCTTGGAGGAGGTGGTCACCTGGATCGGCTACTTCTGCTTTACCTCAAACCCCTTTTTCTATGGCTGTCTCAACAGACAGATCCGAGAGGAGCTGGGCAAACACATGCCCTGCCTGTTCCGCAGAGCCAGAGTGGAGGAGGAGGACCGACTGCCCAGCCGAGAAGGGTCCATCGAGGAGAACTTCCTGCAGTTCCTCCAGGGCACTGGCTGTAACTTGGACCCTCCAGACTCACAGAGCATGTCCAGTCCCAAGGGGGAGGCTTGCTGCCCCGTGGTCCAGGCTCAAGCACCCCAACCCCCACAGCCCATACCTATTGATTTCCGGATTCCAGGACAAATTGCGGAAGAGACGGCAGAGTTCCTTGATAGTGAACATGTGAAAAATAACCATATAATAAAAGACAGTTAAGAATTTGAAGAGTATATAATTTTATGTTGTTCATATTATTGTGTTTCAGGGCATCATTTGCTGAAGGTTGTCCCAGTCCGTTCGGATGGTAGCTTATGAATTTAGCTAGGTTATTTTCTATTGTTCCATTGCAAAATTGCACTTGTGATACTTTCAAATTATAATGTCAATGAATTCAAATTTCAATCCTCTGAAATGAATTTTTTAACATAATTTCTAAACTACATTTCTGAGAAAAAAAACAACAATTACCCTATTGCCTTGGAAACAACTGCTCTGCCCTGTATAGAAAATGACTTGATGTAAAATGAATGTTTTTATTGATGTTACACGTTGAAATAATTAAAACATGTACAAATTAGTTACCTGTTTGATTTTACACATTTTGTGGATTAAACTAACTGGCATTTCAAAATACTAATAATAACAAAATATTGAGATGTAATGACAAATATTTTTTACAAGCAATCAATTATTAAGTAATTTTTTAAGAAAATATTGAACCAATAATTGGTTCAATTGTGCCATGCATGACAGCAATACAAATGCTAAATTATAATAAAACATGGCAGTAGTTTTCCATGGCAGTAGCCTACATTGCTGTCACTTGTAAACATTAGGTAGCCTAATGTGCCTTTTAGAGATTGCAAACCAACATTTACAGTTTAATTGACCTGACCATTGTATCATGTGCTATTGTATAATGTACATCAAACTAACCTATGCTATTATTTGTTTATAGATATCTACTTTCGACTCGGGCCATTCTTAAAAATCATAGCCCGGATTATGTCTTTTTTTTAAAAATCAGGTCAGCCTTCTGCTAATTGTTGCTTATATCAGTACTTTTTGATATGAATAGCTATTATCTATACATTTTATTGAATTTATTATATTTAATTGAATTGAAAAGATTATTCCTACCAGGAGTTGCATTGTTTTTATTAATATGTTGGATAACAATTTGACCAGTCCTCATTTTTTTTATTTGAAAGAATTACATTTATTAGTAAATGAATTATGAAGTTAGTTATTCTCTGTAATCTAAGAGTGAAAACAATCTGACCTTCCTGGTCAATGGGATTTCTTTAGGACCTAACAGTTACAGACACAACTGACAAATGTACATGACATTGCAATTGCTAAAAATGGTCATAGGATTCAGAGCTGCTTGGATGCATATTTAATTTCAACTGATTCTGAACTGATTTTTGAGGCAATCAATTATACAATTGAAAACATTGACTTCTACTGTAGGAGACATTTATGTTGAGGGTTCAGAAAGATATTGTAATAAATGTTTAATTACTACACACTTACTTCTAGTGACTAAACTATTTCAGCACAGTGCTAGGTCTCCATATTTGTACCATACTGACCAGTATGCATCCATGCTTTTACATTGCATTGGAAGAGGTGGACTGAGGGATTAAGTTCAAACACTTTGACCAAAGCGTATCATTTGAAAAGTTCAAAGGCCTGCAGTGTCTGACCTTTATAATGGAGAAGAGTGGTTTCAGGATGTACAGACATCATGCAGACAGGCAGAAGGAGGATAGACAGGCAGTCAAGCAGACAGAAAGACGGACAGACAGGCACACAGAAGCATGACAGACAGACAGACAGACAGACAGACAGACAGACAAATAGATACATAGATACACAGACAGACAGATAGACAGATAGATAGATAGATAGATAGATATATAGATAGATAGATAGATAGATAGATAGATAGATAGATAGATAGACAGACAGACAGATATATA
>OMNR01033821.1:4873-21344 GCA_900303205.1 Mora moro
TGTCCCTATATCATCTTGTCATGCATGTCAAACACATGCCTGAGTGGGGCCCGGGCTGGCTGGAACCCCAAGAGTTAGTATTATCTAATCAGCACCAACGAAACTAGCATAAGCGCCGTCTCATATAGGCCACAGTTCATTTGGTATAGAATAATAATTGTCAAACCTAATCATAACTCTGGATAATTATTCACTAAGCTGCTCCTGTGACTTGTTTCTCCTGTTTTTCATGTGCAGAGAAATGGCGGATAACACAAAGATTGACTCTATCCCTGCCAATTCTTTCACGGGTATCGCAGAGGAGTATGTCTTCATGTGAGTACAAGAGCAATGTGCATTTTTCATGGCCACCATGTTCTCTCGGAGCAAGTACTGGTCATTATTTATAGGGCATGTTTGTGGTAGGTCTCACTGCGCATGTCTAATTGAATGCCGAAGCTTGTGAACTATCTGTGATATATCCGTTTGACTGGCAATATTTGTGAAATGTCCTCGACAGGAACCTGTTTAGAAATGGTTTCAAGGAAATACATGCTAATGCCTTCAATGGAACAAAGATAAACAGCCTGTAAGTACCGTTATAAAGATTATATTTTATGAAATATCAGTTGTGCGACATTGTTGTAATGTATGTTATTATTAATGTTATTATTAAGGATGCTGATCTGTTTTAGGGCTTTCTATAATCAGAGGAAAAACGTAATCAAAAACAGAATGTACCAGCAAGTTGGAGTTATGTAAGCCAAAACATAGATAGGACGTTGTTTTGTCACCCTGCACCATTCTCTGTAAATGGAAACACACGTTATACTGAAGTCCATTAAGTTCTTCACTAAGTGTAAAGTCATGAAGACAATAATGGCATCAAGTGTTTATAGTTGGGTCCTTACTGCATCGACTGAGATGCCAAATAATGACATAAAACGTCAAGAAAATTGCACGGAAAATGTATATTTCAATGGCCTACAAATTGAACCAAGTGTAATTGATATTGTTTTTCAGAATATTAAGAGACAACAAACATCTTTACAAAATCCATGAAGGGGCCTTTGATGGCACTTTGGGACCAATGCTGCTGTAAGTGGCTGACACCAGTACACCTGTACTCTCTCTGCTTTTACTGCCCACTACAGGACAAACCAGACACTTCTAAAGACCTCTCAACTCACTCAAAAAGCACTGCTCTTGAGCCATAACAATGCTCCAATGATTCTATTGAAAAGGCGGTCATATTCAATGTTTTTAATTGGATATGGACATTAACATAGTTGATAGTGCAATTAACACAGTATACAGAATTAACACTGGGTAATTTACAGCCAACCTGACTTAACATAAACACACAGTCTTCATGAGCTTTTTCATTTTTTCTGTTTCCTTCTGCAGGGACGTTTCCTCCACAGCTCTGACTTCGTTCCCCACTAAAGGGTTGACACAAGTGAGGTTTCTGACGGCTGTGTCTGCCTACACTCTGAAGGTCCTCCCCCCACTAGAAAGCTTCACTGAACTGCTGGAAGCCAACCTGACATACCCCAGCCACTGTTGTGCCTTCCACACCTGGCGGAGGAAACAAAGGTAGCCGACCACGCGAACCAGGGCAGCCAAGACAAACTTCATCATTTTACGTCATTGATGTTTTTATTCATTGGGTTATTTTTACTGTGCTGTAACTATGTTGTCTCCAACTTTTACATCTAAAGGGAAAACACCTTGAAGAACTTCACGAGGCTCTGTGATGTCAGCGAGGCGGACATGTAAGGAAACGTTTTGTTGCGCAAACACATCACGCTTTGTTAATTTAGTTGTAGAGCTTTTCCATCTCACTTTTCATTGAGATTGTACAATTATTTATTTTACATTATGTTTTCATTTCCATGTACTCCTCAGGGAACCCACAGCTGATAGTGTGAATGGAATGGATTACATCACCTTCCAGTATCTTGACCTGGAACTGGACTGCCTGAATAGTCCCTTCATCAAGTGCACCCCAAAGCCTGATGCCTTCAACCCCTGTGAGGACCTGCTGGGCTATGCCTTCCTAAGCTTTCTCACCTGGGTCATAACAGTCTGTGCGGTGACCGGCAATCTGGCCGTGCTGGTTATCCTCCTGGTTATCCACCAGAAGTTGACGATTTCCCGATTTCTAATCTGTAACCTGGCCTTCGCCGACCTCTGCATGGGGCTCTACCTGTTGCTTATTGCAGCCATGGATTCCTACTCAAGCCATCAGTACTATAACCACGCCACTGATTGGCAGACAGGTGCCGGCTGCAGCATCGCAGGATTCTTGACGGTGTTTGCCAGTGAACTGTCGGTCTACACACTGACCGTGATTAGCCTTGAACGTTGGCACACCATCACTAATGCCATGCACTTACACAAGAGGCTCAAGCTGTGCCACGTGTCAGTCATAATGGCCGCAGGCTGGGGCTTCTCTCTGTTGGTTGCTTTGCTTCCTCTCGTGGGGGTCAGCAATTACAGCAAAGTGAGCATCTGCCTGCCCATGGACATCGAGACGCTGGGATCCCAGTTCTATGTGATGGCTTTGCTGATCCTCAATGTGGTCGCTTTCATGGTGGTCTGTCTATGCTATGTGTGCATTTACCTGAGAGTCCGCAACCCTGAGCTTGCGACAGACCATGGCGATACCAAGATCGCAAAGCGCATGGCTGTGCTCATCTTCACCAACTTCCTCTGCATGGCACCCATCTCCTTCTTTGCCATTTCGGCAGCCCTGCGTATGCCACTCATAACGGTGTCCCACTCCAAGATCCTGCTCATCCTGTTTTACCCAATCAACTCCCTGTGCAACCCCTTCCTGTACACCATCTTCACCAGGGGCTTCCGCAGGGATGTCTGGCTGGTGCTGCGTCGCTGGGGCTACTGCCAAACCAAACCTGAGCTCTTTAGGTCACACGGCCAGCCTGTGCACATGATCAATACCCACAATAAACTGTCAGGCACAAAATCCCCTTCATTTAACTTCTATACGTATCACATCAAGATGCAGGGTTGTTTACTTAATAAGGGAGCCACATGATCACAGACGTTATCGGCACTTTGTCATTATCTCCGTTGTTCAACAATGGCCCTGCCTGCAATGTCTTTCTGCTGAAAACGTCGTGAAAACCCTTATTCCTTAAGTGCTTCAGTCAAGACAATGATAAGCACAGTGTATATCTCCAAAGAAGAAGAGGTATCAGACAGGTCGTAGCACTTAAAACAAATAAATTTGCCCACTAAAAAGGAAATTAAGCTACTTGGTAAACTGCAATTCAAGAGATCAATAGAGATAAACTGGGCTGTAATGCCTGGGACCGTTTGTGGGGTCAACAGAGAGTATAGTAGTGTGATATAGTGTGAAATCAAGTTGTCTTAAGGCCTGTCTTTGTTTAATTTGCGATTCCAATGTCAGTCAGTGCTGTAGATCGTTACACTGGGCATTCAGTAGACAGAGTTTCTTCAGACATGCTACACAACAGCAGTGACAGCAATGATCACTCGAAGGGGTTACTCGGGAAATCACGGATGAATGCTGACAGGAATCAAGTGCTCCTTCTGTCCGGTTCACGATGAATGTACATACTGCGTACTCTCCAAGAGATTTTTAAAATAAAAATCCATTTGAAAAATGATCCTTCCTTCACTTCCACTTTTCTCATCACGTAAAGAAAATGCACACATAACAACAACAACAAGTTATTTCTGCAATTAGATAGGCCTCACATGACCGTCTTCCATTCATCTAGTTGAGTTTAGTTAGCAGTGTAGTTTTAGTTTAGTTATGGACTAAAAGTTGAGTTTTATGCATGTGCTCATTTACTGAGTTTTACAGTTAATAAATACACGTGCAGCATTGGGGAAGCTATTTTGAAAGCATAGCGACCAATTACTTCAAACTGGAAGAAGTTGAACAACAGCAAAGCTACCCTAGAGAGTAGTAGTTAAAGCTACTAAAGTAGTTCAAAATCCTCTAGAAAAAATGATCTAATTGACAATGTACATGTGATAAGAAGATATAACAAAATATAATACACAAAAACATTCACACGCATCCAAAAATTTCACTCGATTGAGATTATTGCAGGTCATACTTAAACCAAAAAATATATATATAATTTATACAATAATCAATACAAGACCAACTGATACCTAATGTAGTCAAGTTTCAAGTTTAGTTTTACAAATTCAGATTCAAAACATTATGAACTATAGCCAAATATTTTTCACAGGTGAGCTAATAATCCAACTTCCTGGAAAAAAATATTTAACTTGTGCCTTTTTAGACTTTAGACTTGTAGTTTCAGTAGTTAACTACAAAAAAAATGGCAAAGAGTAATTGAACTACTTGAATCACTATGCAAATATATATATAATATATATATAGTTGAACTACCAACAAGCTACTGCAAAATGTAGTTAAAGGTGCTATAAGTATATAGCACCTATATGCTAGAAGTAATGTATATGCAAAAATGAATATGGTGTTATATGGTGAATATAGTAATGTGTTGAAGATATGAACTCACATAGTGCTGATGGGTCAGACAACTTGTTTTACAGAAAGCAATGTAAAGAGAGGAGCGGCGCCATGTTTAAATGACGTCATCACCATGCAGACATTCTAACCGTAGAAGTTTGCTTATCGATATCAACCACGTTAACGCACAGCAATAAGCGTTAATATTAAACATGATGGTTAGTTAGCTAATTAGGTCAGAATCGGAATCCATTTATGGTCTTATCAATGATAAAGTTTCAGCTCTGCAAACCCAGGCACTAGAGTTTAGAACACCTACCAGCTTACTGCTCTCACGGTGGCAGCAAAGATTTTCTTTTTTCCCTCGGCCACGCCGATAGATGGCAGTGTTAAGCTCAAACGGTTGTTTACCATTTCAATGACTTATATCGCCTTTAAACTACTGGTTATCCCCAACACTACACACAAACACACACATGCCTTCCAAGAACAGAAAGGAGATCAATGAATAATCAGCAAGCCTCAAGGAGTCAGACAACCAATACCTCGAGTATACCTTTAGGACCGTTGTCCCATGCTTTGCTCTGCATCTACGGACTGTTCTGTTCATATATCGATTCATAGGCAATACGACACAGTAGAAAACAATGGGGTAAGTTGGTTGTGTACAGCATATTTAATATGACTGGAGTTGAAAACAATATCATTTTTCCTTCCGAGAACGTCATAGATATGGAGGCAAATGCAACGCCATAATAAAGAATACATTCAACAACAAAAGAATACGCAACTCCTCAGTAACAAATAAATATATACACACACATACAATAAATTCACAAAATCATCTTTGCAATAAAAATAATAATAAATAAATAAATAAACAGAAAAAAACAACAAAAAATGGTTGACCAGTGGGTGTGTTTATGGCTATTATAAGTAATCACCATTCTGCTTCCCCGACTGCTTTAGAAAACACATAGTCTCTGCCTCGATAGCACATCACACCGTCCTTCAAGTGGAACTTCCAGCGGTTCTTACTGCGGTGAATCTGTCAAAGTAAACCCAAAGTTATACCCGTGAAAGTGCACGACAGCAAATGTCAAAGCATGAATTTGCCCGGTACCTTGTCATACTGGCACACAATCACGTTGTCTGTGTCGAAGAGGTCAGGGATGTCTTGCTCAATCACATCATCACCCGAATTCAAAGGATCCTAGTAAAGATTCAAAATGCCTTAATAATATTAAAATACATTTTGTATTATGCAAATCCTTTTTTAAACTAAAATAAGTTACTAAGGCTGATAAAAACGGTACAATCCCTTGAATTGCTATTAGATATGTTGAGAAGCAAAATTATATAAAAGTCTATTGAAGCCCTCTGGGGGGAAAAAGCAGATCAAGCAGTCACCTACACCAGTCCATCCATACCTCTTCAACTACATCAGCAAGCTCATCCACTCCATCACTGTCACTGCTGGAAGAAGGACTGTTGCTACTTCCATCAACTTCATGCAGGGCCTTCATGGCCTCGGCATTGATCATGCCCAAGAAATCATTATCTTCCAGCGGAACTTCATCTTCTGCCTCAATATCCGAGTTGTCAATGGGACCGTCCAGTTGAACAATGTCCGATAACTCAGGGTAGTTGGCAAATTCCGGCTTGGTGGAAAATCATCAGAGGGGAAGAATTTTCAAATGATGGTATAGTAAATAACCTCAGATACACAACTGACTTTTGTGCTGAGATTTGACATTAGCACACGAAGAAAAAAATACAACCGCTTTTTTTATTTTTTTCTCAATCTGCAGTTTAAGGATGTACATGAAAACAAATGAATTACCTCAGTAACAGCCTTGTTAATCTCATCTTCAATCACTTCTTTCAGGATATCGTCTATGTCTTTGGAAACGGTACCCGCTGGTGCCTGAGCTAACATCTCCAAAGTCTCCGTCTGAAGGTTTAGGAAGTCAGTGGAAGTGGGTTCGGCCACACCAGTGTTACATGGTTCCTGACCTGGCTCATTCCCCCCTTCCACAATCATCTCTGGTTGCTTCTGTTGGGATACTTGAGAATATAGGTTCTCAGCAAGAGGAACTTGCGAATGCTGGGGAACCATGTTTTCCTGACTGGGGTTTAAAGTTAGAGTTTTTTGTGGCTCTGGAGGTTGAGGGTGAGATGGCGGTGGTGGTGGTGGTGGTACAAGGGGTGGTGCCACCTCCTTGGAAGGAATGGTGTTGACCACCGGAGGGACGACGGCTGGTTGAGGGACACAGGTCTCTCTCCACTCTAGTAACTTCTGTGTGGTTTGGGAGAAGGGGTTGCTGCCAGCAGGACCCTGGGTAACCACTACTGGAACGTTTACCTTGTAAAGTTGACCTGGGAAAAACAAAAAGGAAAGGTTGCCAAATTAGCTCATGTAAAACAAAAACATTTGGTCGTGTAAAAAGTAACCTATAAATGGCTTACCAGAGGCAGTTTGCAGAGTGACCCCAGCTGGTATTTGCACTGGGTAAGACAACCCGGGAGGAAGGGAGAATGTAGCAAGGGTCTCAGAGCCTTTCTGTATTATGCAAGACAATTGTGCAAATATGTCATTTTCTGGAAGATTAAGCCAAGATGCTTTTTGTTAATGAGAAGTAAACATGAATTGAAAAGTGTCCAGTCTGAAATGTAAAATTACCTATGTATGGAAGAGTCTAAGCTAAGTCTAAGAGACTAAACTACATTTACATTTTAACCATCATAATTTATAGTGCAGGGTACAAGATGAAGTAGCACTATGCTTTAGACGGAACTTCCAATGATCCAACATCAAATAATTGTCATCTAATATTATATTTTCAAACATGTAAATGTTTGGGGCTGTTTCACATTTGTCATTTAATTATTTTAAATATCTAATATTGCATGAGTGCAAAATATGTACAGAACACAATATATATATTCAACTTACTTTGAGAGGGAAATGATGGGCATTTTGACTTGTAGGCATCCCAACTGAAACGGAAGTTCACATTCAATTTCAACCATGCCCTAATCATGTAATCATCTTCAAGTAACCAAAAACTAATTTGTTGGTTGATAAGATAGTAAGACGTTGTTTACTAGTATGTCACATAAATAGGTAGGCTATTACATAAGTTTCCCCATGTCTACCTCTAGGCCTGCGGTCTTGATCCGAGTGGTTGTAATTGGCTGGGAGCTGTAGCACAAACTTTGAAGAAGTAATGTTATTCCTGAAGTCTTCCAGCGCTTTGGACTGCATCACCTTTGACTCCCAGATCTGTGAAGTGGAGAAGCCGCCTCATGTAGGAAACAGCACTTTGCTCATTTCCCAAACAAATTGCGGAACAAGTTGACCGGTTCCAGAGCAGATTTAACACCTTGTACAGTTTGACTCACTTGCTTCAGATCGTCAAGGACGCGGTCCTCGAGTCCTTCGTCCAAAATAAGTTCCCGCATACTTTCAATCACATCCTCAATTATGGACATGTACAGTTTGGCCTGAGAAAGGCATTTCGTGGAGGTAGTTAATAACACACTGGCTAAACATTAGGCATATTCAGACATTTCAGGAGAATTGGCAGTTAACAACGTCAAGAACAACGTTCGCTTACCACGGGTCCCGTGTTTGACAACATGGTGTACAAATGGCCGACAGCCTTAAAACATGAGTTACTTAAATTACAACTTTGTAACAGTAACGTCAAACGCCGCTGAAAACATCCAAGGAAAAAAAAAAAAAAGCCGTTGTGACGTACGCACACAGGTGACGACGTGACGCCAGCCAATCAATAATCGATCACTGCTACTGCCAGGGGCGCGAGGTCAGGTCGGGGGCGCGGTTAGAATGACAGTGAATGAGAGAATCGATCAAAGTGTTTGTCTTGCCATGATGCCACAATGACGAATACATTTCTCTTTAGAAAAAAAACCAGAACACTTTTGTTTGGTCGTGTATGCAAAAATAATTTCTGAATGAATGTTACACCAAATATTGACTATATCCATATTGTTGATCACATACCACATTTATTATGTTTACAAATGGTGCCAGTCCTTCAGGATGGGCATACAAAAGCAAATACAGACATACATATATTAATATTATTATAATTTTCAAATATAAAGTGCGAGACAAAGGACATATCGTATTGTTTAATAGGTTTAGACTAATTGAGCCTTTGTAAAAGGAAATAAATTGGTCAACTATAATGATACAAAGGCTACTATCATGTGATTAGATGAGTTTGACACCACACGTGTCACCAAGGTCCATTTTCCTCTTTGAGAATTGATTTGGCAAGGAGGTTCACTGTGTCATACAAGCGGATTGCTTCTCTGTCTCCGTCTTAATCCACTTCTTTTCAATTTCAACCTAAAAGAACAGATGTCGGTTAGTAATGTAGTGTAGCTAGACTTAGACAGACTTTTTTTTGGTATATATTGTCAGACCAACACGCATCACACCTTACCTGACAATGATACCGGGTCCAGCTAGTGATGTGTTTTTGTGGCTGGATGTCATTTACTGTGCCCAATGACCTGATCCTGGTCTGGGATACAACTGCCCCCATGATCTCACATTCCATGGTGACAAAGGGGTACCAGTCGTTCGGGATCTCCTGGTCAGAACCAAGCTCTAGCTTGCAAGACAATGAGTGAGGATGATCGACTGCTGCAAAAATAGAAAAGAAAAGAAAAGAAAAACAGTTGCAGTTAATACATTTTACCACTTGGTGGCAGACAAAGCTGATGTGCTGGTGCTACGCTAAAGTTTAGCATTTTTATGGCCAGATTAAGCCTAAGGTTTAGATGTATGGCCACTCTGGAACTGTGTAGAAGTGTGTTGAAATAAACACTCACTATGAGTCAAAAAATACAACTAATATTACTGCCACGGTCGCTGCAGACTTTTTAAAAACAAAGTATATTTTATGACGTCTTCTTACCAGTGTTTTTGGCCGGAAGTCTGTCAATTCTCCAGACGATAGCCGAAAATACATTCTCATACTTCACTGTGCCAAGAGACACATGCATGACTGGCTGGGACTCCTCTGCACTGACAGCACCCAAACAGGCATTTCTGTTCATGCGGGCCTTCAGCGACCTCTGACGCAGTAAGGCCACCGTTTGTGACACTTTGACCCAGTCTCCCGGCACTGGTATCCAAATCACTAAGTTCTCACAGAGTGGCTGTGTGTCACTCGCTGTGGCAAAGCCAGGGAATGTCGTTGATAAGTTCAGGAAGGCTTGCAGCTCCACATAGGCACCCTGCACTGTGACAACGGCTTTCACAGAGAACGGCAGCTCAGTGCAGCCCAGCACCATGGTCTTGTATCGCATCAGCTCCACCCTGCATGCATCCAGTGGGGAGAACTTAATGAGCCGTGACCTCTGGAACTCCACCTCGTTGATGCAGTTGTGGAAGTGGCAGTCGGTGATCTCCATCCAGGCCTCGGTGTCTTCCTCGTTACTGTAGCTGGAGTCAAATCGGAGCAGCCCCAGGTCGTTCAGTGCAAGGAAACAGTCTGCTTCCCCATTTAGAAAGGCCAAACAGTGGATCTGTGTGAAGGCTGCGCGGTCGATGACGCTCCCTGCCTTATCCAGCTGTACCCACAAGTGATCCGTTATTTGCAGGGCGAACTCCTGCTCTTCATAGTGCCGCCGTGCCTGGTGAGGTACGGGCAACCTGAAGATCTCCTCCTCGATGGACACCAGCAGGTCCTCCATGTCGCTGTGCTCCATGGTGCCAAACTTCAGCAGTTGTTCTACCTCTGCCTCATGAGTCACCTCCAACTTGGGATGGTAGCGCTTCTTCTCCGTGTACGAGAAATGTTCCACCTTGACCGTGAGGATCTTCCGGGGCTCGCCATGGCTCTCCAGCTTGGGCTCCGACGGTCGACAGTGAGCGAGGAGCTGGAACTCCTTGAACGGTTTCTCCAGCCCTCTCTCATAGTACATCTGGAGCACTCCCCCTGCCAGGAGTCGCAGATAGATTGGCCCCCACTGGCGAGAGGACATGCGGTTTTTCTTCTCGGGAATCCGGAGCATCAAGGACCAGCCGTCTCTCTTCTGGCCACGGAACAGACCCTGAGGAACAAACTGTGTTGTGGCCTCTTGTGACAGCCTGGTTTTTAACTTGGTTTTGCAACTCAGCTCTCTGTCTCCATCTCCTTCCAACTCCTCTGTCCCTGCTCGTAGGCCCTCCAGTTTGTGGCAAATGTAAGAGAATGAGTTTTGAAGTTGGTCACGTTGTGGCACACTGCCATCTTTGGTCCGGATAAAAAAGCGAGGTGGGGCATTGTCACATTCAGAGTCTGAAGAGGAGCTCTCTAAATCCCCACTGTGGTCGGCTCCTTCCCAGAAGGGGTTGAAATGTCCACGGTTCCCCTGGAAGGAGGGAAAGGGACTTGGTCCCTCCGATGTCTGACTGCAGGCCTGTGGGCTGCTCCCTGTGCCCGGGGAAGATGTAGGAGACGTGCTGGAGAAACTCTGGAAGAGCTCATTCTTTTCCTGTGTCCTGTGGGCAAAGTTGAATGGAGATGTGGTACTGGGGATGCTGCTCACAGGAGTGCAAAAAGGAGTGTTACAGGGCACACAGGATCCTCCATTAGGACTTAATGGTAATTGTGGGGATTCCAGGAAACCATTGAAGCTCCAGGAGGTATCTCTCACGGACGGGAGCTCCAATTTGAGGCCATTAGGACGGGGCACTGATCGTTTGTTGGGTTGTCCTGACGACGGTAGCGACTTCTGAGGCGAGGAGATGGGTGTGCTGTCATCCTCAAATGTCACCCAGTTTGAGTTGTTCGTGGAACACATCACTGGGGTTATTTAGGTAGCCAGATGTTATCAACTCTTCCTTCCTTGGTGGCTCAACCCTGTTTTACTGGACCTCTGTGACAAGACATACCAGGAAACATCAAAACATCATAGTTAATATTGTTGTTAATAATTCACAGCTCATTCAAAGCTCAGTCTAAGCAAAAGACAATACACATACTCACTCTCTCTCTCTCTCACACACACACACACACACACACACACACACACACACACATAAATGTAAATGAAAAACTGTATTTCAGGAATGCATTCACTTCCCTACTAATTAACTTTCTGAACAGCACATGTCAATGCGACGCACCTTCTGGGATTGAAGTAGATGAACACAGTACATTAGAAAATAATGTAGCCTATGTAAATATATAAAAGGGGCAAATGTAGCTGATTTTTTACCCATTCTTTCAGGTAGTTTAATATTTGAGGCTGTTTTTTAGGTTGAAGATGTGGTGTTTTCACATCAACTAACAAATAACAGACAGACAGCAAAGTCCTAATTAAATCTTAGTAATACTAGTATTAAACCTAGGGAAAACATGTTTCGCCCTCTCTAGAGACTAGTGTGAGCCCAAAGTCCTCCTGTCTCATCAACTAGGCATCAAGTCAACTGTGAGAACTAGGTTGCGGGCTGCAGCAGCTGGTACTACACTGCACTAGCTGGGACAGAGCACAGGGAGTTAGCCTACATTTACAGCTACAGCAGCACAATAATTGCAGTACTACGGGTTAGAATAATTGGATTGGATACGGAAAAAAAATGTAGTCTTTGTAGCTTTATATAAACTATATACCATTTGTTATTCTTCATTGTCATTGCTGGGCCAAACATAATAATCTGCCTTTTGATCCTCTTCCAACACCTCTCATTATGACACCAGACACAGAGCCACATCTCCCCGTGAATATGAAAAATAATTGAAGACAGAAAGCCACAATTACAGCCTTGCTCCATGATCACAGCTATTACTTGCATGGGAAGACAACCAGTGCAAGTCCCCCCTCTCTCTATAAATAAACTGTGGAACTAAGAGAGCCGATTCAAGATAATGGGCTGATAGAACCTAACGTTTCGGCTTCACTCTGATGAGTGAATCGTTCAGATCCGTCAATGGTTTCTGTACACTGATGCCCATTCTGTCTTATGGAGGGGTTTGGAGGCCACTATATGGTTATCTGAGGAAAACAATAAAAAAATAAAGAAGGACAGAGCAAGTTATCCATCAGGTTACCCCAGTATCTCAGTTTGGAAGACCACAGCCTCAATGTCAACTCCAGCTTCTATGTGTATACTGAGGCTGGTTGCATATTTAGCAACCACGTTTTTCTCTGAGGACTGAAGGAATTCCACACATTCCTTGGGGACAAGCTGCTTTTCACACAGGAAATACCACCCTGGACTTTTTTTTTATGAGAACTGACAGTAAATATTTAGTTGTGTTTTTTTATCTACTCACATTAGGATATCTAATCTTCAGCTCTTTAAAGCATTGATGCCTTCCGTGTCATTGAGCTACTAGCTGATGACCAAGAATTGAGGAAATGAAAAGCCTTTCCCAGGCCATATGGGCTAGTACGGGTGTGAAATCTGTACATGAGAAGGGACACATACAGGAAATACCTACGGTTTTACAATACAACTAAAAAGAACATTAAAGCATGTAAGCAATGGCGTGTAAACCCACGGAGAGCCATTGCGGAGAGCCTAGATGTATCCTGTATTACATGGCTTTAAAATGAATAGGTCGACTAAGGCGACGCTGGCACTCACACAGGTTGCTGCAAGCTGTGCTTTTGAATTAAAATTCATATACAGGACTTATATCATCATCATCATCATCACGCCTGTGTTTTTGAAAAGTGAATTTCTCGCTGGATTTTCAACTGACCACCTTATGTTTCAGTATCCTTTTCATTAGAGCACTATCCTGCCCAGCGCCCAGTCGGAGTGAAAAGAGCAGCTTGATCCACTGGAGCGAAACACTCAGATGTGATTGAAAAAAAGTGATTGATCCCAGCGCCTGTGCATAACATCAAAGCTTTAGTAACCTATGTGTTGGACCGTACGTCCGTTGACTTATTCAAACGCATATTCCTGAAATTGCATTGCAATGATGCCGTTCACAACTTTGCAGTGTGTTTAAAGTGGGTTTAAGATCGACAAGGTAGGCCCGCTTTAGGTAGGCCCCGTGATGTTTCACAGAGGCCCACTTCTGGTGCCGAAAGTGTCCTTTGTTTTGGGAGCGAAAACTTTACCCGAGTACATTCCGCTGCGTCCGGCGTCGTTTGGGCGCTTGTTAACTGTGTGCGTTAAAGTTACCGCACGAGAAACACACGTTGGGTCTTTTAACCCACGTTTAAGACGAAGCACACCGATTCCGAGTTTGCAAGACGAGGGTAAAACTTACACAACAAACGTGTCAGTAGGCCTAGACGACAAAGGTGAAATACTCACAAAAAGACATCTGCGGGCCCCACACACACAGTCAGGGCATCGTGGCTTTTCTATCCCCGTTCACTGGCCACGTCCGATTTCTGATGTCGGTCGACGCTCGTCAAAATGGCAGAGCGCAAAAGCTTCGTAGTTGTAATAACGGCAGCATACCGTTTCTCCCCCCTCCGGACTGCGTGCTCTAACGGGACGGCCCTGTCAAGGAATGAACGGGGGAGGACGCACACCCTACGCCTCCCTTGGACCCTATGTTCCCCCTCTGAACCCGTTAAAGAGGCAGGGTTACAGCTTACACGTACTGCGAACCATTTGCGTGTTTGAGTTATGTTGCACGCAAAGTCGCCTTTATTGACTTGACTTCACTGACTCTCGGTAGTAGTAGTAGTAGTAGTAGTAATAACAACCCCCTTCATCTTTTCCTCATTCTCGAGCACGGGTTGTAGGGAAATTTGTGGTCAGATTGACGTCGATTTATGGAAGGAATGCTGCTGATTATATCTCAAACATGTCCCTCAGAACTATTCTGAAATTACAAAGCTTGTAAATAATTACTAACCTATCTCAAGTTAGACTTGCAATGCATAAGGGGTGTTACACAAATATGGTCCTTCAGTGGTCAAATTGCCTGATATTTGAAATGTAACTTATGCCAAGCTCACACTAGACAGCTTCTTCAGAATATAATGTTGTAATATAACATTAAAAGCATATATTTATTATTTCCTAGAGTTAGGTATTTAATGAGTGCGTTAAAAAGAAATACAAGAAAAAGCGGTACAATTGATTTAATGATTTAAAATGTGTTTATATTCAAAATTACCCTTTTTTTATCCATTCATGATGGAGCATGACATTATACACAAGTGTTTAGTGCACATTCATACACCCTTTGGTGATAAAAACTGACACAACAGGTCTAGTTCACAGCGACTGACATTTGTATGAGACCAACATTTGTACATCCAATGTAGTGTAACCCACTGGAAAACAGCCACAACTTGTCTAGAGTAAAATGTAATCAAGTGTAATTGAATTGTTTGTGTCAAAGGTTCAGGGGAGGGGATATTATATGTACGATTACATGTGTCCTTTCGTTCACTGGTCATTAAAAAATAAAAGCCCTCTCATTTGTTCTCTTAGCAGGCTCACAATTAGGCAAACACATTCTGCTACAAAATTAAATTTTCACACATCCAGTTACACGGTACAAATTGCCTTCTTTAGCAGAAACAATTCAATTTCATGTCCAACTTCTCTGTCAGTCCCCCCCCCCCCACACACACACACACACACAGTAAGCAAAGAGGAGAGGAAACAAAGTACATACACACATCAACAGAGTTTGGTCTTCAAGTCTTGACTTCAGTAAGCATTACCACCACTCTCACAGTTCATCTCGATCCCTCCCTGAAGGGAACCCCAAAACGCCTGACCCTTCCTAACTTCTTCCCATACGTCAAGAAACCACTTCGCAATTGTTTCATAGAAGTATCATACAAAATTATTCCAGTCACGATTAACTTGTGGTGAAAAAAAAACAAACCAAAAAACGCATAGGACATCTTGTCTGTCTGCATCACCACGGCGCTCCTCCACGGCGGACGTGGATTGGATTCCTTGTGATGTCCCCAGCCTGTTGTAAACCGGGCAGCCAATGGGAAGGTTCCCCAGGCCGGATGCCCCGCCCCGCGAAGCCGAACGGATCCGGCGTCCCGGGGGCCCGCTTAGCGGCCCTTATTCTTTTTGGCATTAGCCTAAAAGAGGAGGAAGAGACGAGGCAGAGATGGCGTGTATATCAAGTTGTAGTCCACTGACAACATGGTACTGGAGGAATATAATAAATGACCACGAGCCATTCCCACATTTTCTGCTATTGTTTTTTTTTCCTACGTTGAACACCAACACGCAACATTTCTGACGGTATATCCTAGAGTCTAACCCACACACACACACACACACACACACAAACGCACACACGCACTTTCTCCACTCTCCAACCCTCTCTAAATGACTTTCTCAGATGGCTCTAGCAGGTGCTTTTTCCATCGTTTCCTGCAGAAATCCCACAACCCGCGGCGACCTTTGATCGTCTTAAAGACACATTTTACAGATATACAGTATCTCAAACAACCAAAGGCTGTGGACAGTGTTTGTTCTGACCCGAGAGCAGAAGTATGTTATATGTATATATATTTATTACGAACATTAACATAGATAAGTGAGAAGTATTGTTGCCAGTATTGTGTTAAAGTTCAGTCATACATTGTTGCTTAAAAAAATCTTTTAAGACATAAAATGAGACAGGGTAGTGTAGCGGCTAGGGTGTACCACTCCCAGTCGAAAGGTGCTGGTCCACAGCCTAACCGTAGGCACCCTTGAGCAAGAAGCCGAACCCCTACCTGCTCCTTAATGACACCCATCTATGTACTCACTGTTAAGTCTCTTTGAATAAACGCTTCTCCTACAAATGGCTTAACAGCGAAGGACGCCTACGGTACATATACACAAGGCTAATGTCGACTAGGAGCACAGGAGCATTGGATTAGAAAGGGGCCGGGTGCGAGCGCGGGTCGGCGGCGGCGGCGGCTGTACCTTGCTGCCTAGCTTGAGCGTGTCGATCTCCTCCCTCTGTTTGCTCAGCGTCTCGTTCATGCTACACAGGTGGTCGCTCATCATGCTGAGCTGGTCCTCGT